>OZ005652.1:151574524-151829524 GCA_963930645.1 Salticus scenicus | reverse complement strand
TTATTTGTTCGTTTGCTTATTTCATAGCGGTATTTTTTTTTTTTTCTTCAGGTGTTTAATGAGAATTCTGAAAAATGAAAGCATGGAATAACTTTCACAGAAGGAAATATAAATGCAATGAAGCCAGATAATAGTTTTTATCCAGCTGTCACTAACTATACTCACTTACAAAGCAGGGAAAGCAAACCTTCCGTTAATATAAACAAAATCGCCCATTCAGCGAAAAAACATAAATGTGGAAAACTCTGGTGATAAAACAGCAACCCTTTATGTTTACTTTCGCTATCAGTTCTCGGCGATCAGAGTATAGATGAAAAAGGTATATTTTTTTCTCATTGTTGTTTACACATAGAGTTTACTGTTTTCAAGTATTCTATTGTATTGCTAACAACATCCAGTTGTTAAATGAATCGATTTTAGGGTTTCCTTTGACTGCGCCATTTGTAGGGGCAATCTAGAACTACCTTTTTCCTCAGCCAAACGAAATTCCGTTGTTCTGGTGAAATATTAAGTAATTTTGACCAGTAATTATGAAATTATAGCGTTTTGAAAACATAACTTAAATTGTAATAACCTTGTATATGAGTCTTTTTTTTTCTTTCTACAACTGCAGAATACCTGACATTGTGAATCATCTTGAAGTTGTTGTTACTAAATTTTTAAATTTCCTAACTATAAACAAAAGATTAAAGAAATCTCAATCCTTATCACCAACTAATATTGTAATACATTTTATTATCGAATTATAGTTCTCCTAAAAATGAGATCACAAAGAAAAATAATATTTAGGTAAATGTATCCAGTTTTGTGGGCAGAGTTTTAACTTTGGCTTATAACTTTTGATACAGTAGATATTATGCAAACATATGAATACCAATGGAAAGCTAGAAACATTAGATAGCATTTGATAAAGTAGTAACTGTATTGATTTCGTCATTTTTGGTCATTTTTGGGCAAAAAAAAAATTGTACCCGGTTGTGCGCACATTTGAAAAATCCGTTAAAAATTGTTAAATAATAAGAAAAACTACCATAAATACAGAAAACTACAAAATTTATTCCTTTTATAAGGATTCGGGCGTTGGAATAACAGAAGAAAATGGCATTTTTCCGATTTTACTCGTCACCTTCTTCGTCCTCCAAATCAGAAGTACAATGCATGCAAGTAAAGTAATTTGCATGTATATTGGAATTCTTTAAATGCATCAGACGATCACACTCGTTTAATTTGATTGAGATGGCTCTTGTTAGGCATAGTGGTAGATGCTTCAAACAGATGACACAGAAGTCAACATCATCAGATTGTTGAGACTTAAATTTTTAGCGCGTTTGCCCGGCACTTTGAATGATGGAGTTGCTATACTTTCTCTAGGCATCTTCTGGAGGGATTCAGTAGCTACAGGGAAGTTGATATTCTCGAGCAGTAGATTTCATGGATTTCTTATCCACTAAGCAATCCTCAATGACTTTATCCAATGCATTAAAACCCATTTCTTTTGTATCGATTGACTTTTTCGGGGTGGCATTGCTAAAAAAGCTTAAGTATGCATACATAAAAACACTAATAAAATATGTTATTTTAACATAAACGACCATATTTGACAGTTTTTACGTCTAACACACGTCTTAAATGAAAAGAAAAAGACATTTGTGCCTACAACCGGTTACATGAAAGTGGCCACAACCGGGAATGACAACCATTTCCATAATGGCAGAAAAAACAATTTTCGGTCCCCATTTTGGCAGAATTCGATATTGCATCGCAAATTACAGGAAATATACTGCATAAATGTACCTTCCATTTACATTTTTGAATTAATCTACTTCCATTCATACTGAAATCTTCTTCCATTCATTCCTATATCATTCTGAAAGCATTCACAAATCACTTTTGTGTTGCTTTTCCTCAGTTTTTTTTCCGATGACTTACTAAGAAAATGTATCAATTCACTTCGGTGTTAGCATGAAAACTGCGTATTGTCACAATACATGTTTGACAGTACTGAAATCCACCATATTTGGTTTTTGTTAAAAGATAAGACGGGGTGCCCATAACCGGAGAATGCCCATATCAGGAGACATTTCCCTATATATACTGTGATAGAAATAATATATGATTAATTTACATATTTATAAGTGCTAAATTTTATATCTTTTAAGGAAACATATAACAGAATTATCTTTATATATATATATTGCTTTTGTGCGTGTGTATGTCACTGAACTCCTCCTAAACGGCTGGACTAAGTTTAATGAAATTTTTTGTGTGTCTTCAGGTGGAATCGAGAATGGTTTAGATTTACAAATGAAAGTTGTAACTTAATTAGTTCTTTCTTAATTAATTTTTAACCAACTCTTTCAACAACTTTTCCACCTAGATGGCGTGAGTTGTCGTAAACACGATGTCAGAGTTTATTTAATATTGAAATGAAAAATGAATTTTGAACCGTATCTTACGAAGTGTTTAAAATATTTTTTCAAAATTAATATTTTTAGAATCGTAACCGTATCTTACGAAGTGTTTAAAATATTTTTTCAAAGTTAATATTTTAGAATCGTAAACACGATGTCAGAATTTATTTAAAGTTGAAATGAAAAATGAATTTTTAACCGTAGGTGTTTAAAATATTTTTTCAACGTTAATATTGTTAAAATGTTAAAATTAGTTAAAATGGTATATTCTTTTAAAAAATTCGTCAATATCCGACGGAGTTATTTTATGTTAAAATGAAAAATGAATTTTTAGGCCATTATTATTTGTGCAGATGGAAAATGTACTAAAAGTTTTCCGAAGAATTTCACGATCACAAATGTTGACGGATATCCAATATATCGTCGAAGAAATCCCGATAATGGCGGACAATCTTATCATCTATGGCGGTCATCTATGTCAACAACATATATATTGACATTGATAACCGTTGGGTGGTCCCATATTCGCCTCTGCTGAGCGAAACATTCAATGCTCATATTAATGTTGAGTTCTGCAGTTCAGTGGAGAGCATCAAATACATTTGCATGTATGTGAATAAAGTCAGAGATATGGCTGTATTTCGAGTTGAAAATACCAATGTGAATGCTCCTCCGGTGAATAACAATGATGAAATAACACTTTACCAAATTGGCCGGTACGTCAGCTCCAATGAAGCTGTTTGGCGTATCTTTGGTTTCCCAATTCTTTTTCCGGGATCCAGCAGTTCTTCATTTAGCCGTCCATCTTGAAAATGTCCAGCGCGTATATTTCACGAGCGAGACAGCGATTGATCGTGCTATAAATCCACCAAAAACTACACTCACCGAATTTTTTGAATTGTGTAATCGTGCGGATGCTTTTGGTGCTTTTGCACGGGCATTACTCTATTCAGAAGTACCACGCTATTTCACATGGGCTCCAACAAAAAAATGGATGCCCCGCAAGCAAGACACGCCGATTGATGCATGTCCCGGTTTATTCAAATCAAACACCTTGGGACGAGTATTTACAGTCAATCCAAGGCAGACTGAGTGCTTTTATCTTCGACTGTTATGTCATTTCAAGATTTACGTAAAGTGAATGGACAACAGTATCCAACGTATAAAGATGCATGCCTTGCACTCGGCTTGCTGGAAGACGACAACCAGTGGTAGTGTATGCTTGCTGAAGTAGGACTGAACTGTACATCAAAACAAATTCGTCTACTATTTGCTATAGTGTTGACTACATGTTTCCCGGCCCGGGGATAATCACAAAGATTCAATGACTGATGATATATTGCATCAACATCATTCACGGTGCAACGATCTAACGATAGTATTCAGTGACGCTATGTACAATGAAGCATTGATTGCTATTGAAGATCTTTGCATTATCATTGCCAACTTACCACTCAGTCATTTCGGTATGCATTCAACAAATCGAAATGCATCTGATTTAATAAGCACTGAATTGAATCTTGAACTACAATACAATACTGTAGAAATGGCAGCGATTGTTGCTCGCAATGTCCCACTAATGAATGAAGAACAAAGAACCATTTACGACCGCATCATGCTCGCAGTTTTGGCAGGACAAGGTGGATTCTTTTTTTTGGGGGTGCACCAGGTGGAACTGGCAAAACATTCCTTATTTCATTAATTCTCGCCGAAATACGATGAAATAATGACATCGCATTGGCTGTTGCATCATCTGGCATTGCGGCAGCTTTATTGGATGGAGGCAGAACAGCTCATTCATTATTTAAACTGCCACTAAATATTCAAAATAACCCAGACGCAGTGTGCAACATAAAAACACAATCGTCCATGGCCATAGTGCAGAAATAGTGTAAAATTCTTATCTGGGATGAATGCACTATGGCACACAAACATTCGATTGAGGCGTCGAACAGGACATTGAAAGATATAAAAAACAACGGCAAACTATTTGGCGGCACTCAGACAAGCACTTCCCGTTATTCCGCGTTCAACATACGCTGATGAGATCAACGCGTGCTTAAAATCATCGTCATTGTGGCTTAATGTTGAAAAGGTACAACTGAAAGTAAATTTGTGCGTTCAAAAGCTTCAAGATCCATCCGCTGAAACATTCTCAAAGCAATTGTTAGATATCGGCGATGGAAAAGTTACTACAGATGAAACTGGATGCATAAAATTACCGACCGATTTCTGCACAATCATTGATTCTCAAGATGCTCTTATTGACCAGATATTTCCCGATGTACACAGACGATACACAAATCATGAGTGGCTGGCAGAAAGAGCAATTTTAGCAGCAAAAAATGTGGACGTCAACGAATTGAATCTCAAGATACAACATTTGTTACCAGGAGACTTGGTATCATACAAATCTAATGATACAGTTTGCGATGCCACCGAAGCTGTAAATTATCCAACAAAGTTTTTAAACTCATTGGATTTACCAGGCATGCCACCGCATATTTTACAACTGGAGGTTGGATCTCCGGTTATTTTGCTTCGTAATTTGAACCCACAACGGTTGTGCAACGGCACGCGATTAGTCATAAAAAAATTAATGAAAAATGTTATCGAAGCCATCATTTTAAATGACAAATTCCGAGGTGAAAATATATTACTACTGCGAATCCCTATTATACCCACAGATGTGCCAATTCAATTTAAACGCCCTCAATTTCCAATTAGAGTGGCATTTGCAATGACTATCAATAAGTCTCAGGGCCAAACGATGTATGTCTGTGGCTTAGATTTGAGCACATCATGTTTTTCACACGGACAATTATACGTGGCTCTCGAGTGGGCAAACCATCCAGTTTGTTTGTATTGGCGAAGGATGGGATAACAAAAAATATTGTACACTCTGCTGCATTAAGGGATTGATATTGTTTTTTAGTAATATTGTTATAAGTAGCGGTATGTACATAATTTTAAAGAATCAATTTTAATAAATTAAAAAAATAAATGATTGGTGTTTTGTTATTTTTATATTCTTTCACCGTTCACAGCGCTCCATACATCTTCCACTTATATACCACATCCTTACACACTTACAATAAGTTAGTTATTTTTTTCTAGCAAAATATTCTCTAGAAATAATTTATATGACAAAACAACGTTTGTCGGGTCAGCTAGTATATATATATATATATACATATTTTTCCTTAATTTCTGTATTTTTTAAAAAGCGTTGTGAATATAATTTGAAACTAACCATAACTGCTATCATCACATTACTTTCTCTAATGCTATCGTCACATCCTTTTAATAATAGAGTGAACTGAATTTAAGTTGCCCATTACTTTCCATATGATTTAAATAAATTTATCTGAATAAATAAGTATTACTTGTAAATTATATTACATCATGTGCGTTTTTCAAATTATAAGAAACTGATTCAATAAGAATATATGTATATATTTACGCAATTATTAATATTTATATGAAAGCACTTTTCTCAGCTATCATTATAATATTTTAATGTATATATCGGAATTATTAGCTAGTGCTCGGATACTTTTGCTGCTGACTATAGGATCAATCGATCGATGCGTCGCACTTAACTAATGTTCCGTACATTAAACATACAATAACGTACTGTAACACATTCTGTGTTACAGTGTTGTATATACAGCATATAAAATAACTGGATCTTTAAATTAATTACGCGGCATGTGAAAAACCCGTTAAGAAATTTCAACTCTTGGAAAATATCTAAAATCTAGCTCGTTCTTTTTCGGATAATTTGCTTTATTTTTACTCTATTTAAATGTACTTTTGGCAAATAATGCCCACTTACTTTTCAACCTATGCTATATATATATATATATATATATATATATATATATATATATATAGTAGCAGGCTACGCCCGCTTCGCAGGCCACTATTTTAAAATGAATTACTATAGTTAATGAATACTCAAAATTGCATTAATTTTATCATTTGAAAAAAAAATGAAAAAAATATCCTGATTGGGAAAAATATCGCACTCGGTCCCCACTGCCTTCGACAGCGTATGCCACTGTGCGCTGCGCGAGGGTATTTATGTTCGACACTCTTAATGAATGACTATATTATCGTAAGGGAAAAACATTTTTAAAAAAAAAATCTTATCTCATCGGTGGAGTAATCGGTCCGGGTCCCTACTTCCTGCGACAGCGTATACAGGAGCGCACGTCGTGCATAGTCCTTCACATACCGTTCCCACCCCTCCAAATTATTTTACACTTTAAAAATCCTTGCAATCGTTCTATCTGGCTTTTAAACCTAGTAATACTAATTTCTAGCATTCTTTCTGAATTTCTTTCTCTGTATCCCTGCGCCCGTCCCCCGTAATAATTCTGTACTTTCGAAAATATCCGCAATATATTTATCGGGCCTCAAAACCTAACAACACTAATTTTCAGCGCTCTAACTCTTATTTATATATTTTCCCCCTTCACCTTTTCCCGTCTATCCTAAGAATTTTAAAATTTCAAAAATATTCGCAATCGATTTGTAGGTATCCAAAACCTTCATGTACCAATTTTGAGCGACCTAACTCTATTTTTATTTTTTGCCCCTACCCCCCCCCCCCCCCCCATTCCCGTGTATCCAAATAATTTTACAAATTCGAAAATATCCGCAATCGCTTTGTAAGAATCAAAAACCTCTATGTACCAATTTTAAACGGTCTAACTCTTTTTTTTTTTTTTTTGCCCCTCCGCTCCTCCACGCTTTCTGACACTCCTAATAACTTTACACTTTCGAAAATATCCTCATTCGATTTGCAGGCCTGTAAAACCTATATATACCAATTCTGAACGATCTAACTGTATTTCAATATATATATATATATATTTTTTTTCCCATAGTCCTCCCTTTTCCCGCCCCACGCCCCACCTGTCTCGAATTTCTAAAATTAAAGAAATTAGTTTTTATGTATTTGTGAAAGCTATATTTTAGAGCAAAATTCTCACATATATCTTTTTTCTGTTTGTGATATAAAGGATTATTTCAAATTCAAATCACGTTTTGCCCCCTCTCTCCCCCTCTTGGGGGCTGAATTTCTAAAATTAAAGAAACTAGTTTTTATGTATTTGTATTAGCTATATATTAAAGCAAAAATTTCACGTATATCTGTTTTTTTTGTTTGAGATATATAGGAGTGTGTGAAATCGCGTTTTGCGCATGTGAAATCACGTTTTGCCCCCTTTCCCCCCTTGGGGACCGAATTTCTAAGATTCCAGGACTTGGATTTTAGGTATTTGTGTTAGCTATATTTTAAAGCAAAAATTTTACGGATATCTGTTTTTTTCTTTGAGATATGGAGGGTTTTGTGAAATCACATTTTGCCCCCTACTCCCCTTTGGGGGGCGAATTTCGCAAAATCGCTTCTTAGGGGGTGCTTACACTATATGTTCTATAGTCCGACCCAGTTTCGAGTCAGTGGCTCCAGTAGATTTTGCTGTTCGTTGATGAGTGAGTGAGTGAGTGGAAGTACTCTTTTATATGTATATATATATATATATATATATATATATATATATATATATATATATATATATATCTTTGGCACATGCACAGTGAAAATGTTTTTGCTAAAAATGCTCATATTTCATGAGATATTTAAGATATTTGTATTCCAATTGCAGTATACTGTTTTAAATGTGTTTTTTCAACTAATCTGAAAGTGGGAATAATTTTAGTTAAAAACTCTGTATATTATAAATAAAAAATATGCTGATTTTTTGGAGTTTTAAAATAAATGCTTATATCTCCGCTGCGTAACATGATATAGTCACACAAATTCATCCACAAGTTGAACTGGGTCTGTTTTATCGTATCCCAAAGTTTCAGTTCCTTTCGTTCTCTTAACGATACAGGGTGATCGCAAACAATATTGATTTTTCTCATTTTGTTATTACCCCCTAAATGTTGCCTTAAACCAATCTTCATTGAAATACACGAAGAAGACCCAGTTTTTTAAATAACCAATGTTTGAAAACATTTCATTAAAAGATGAGTTAAAAAAAAAAAAAAAAAAAAAAAAAAAAAAACTTATCGTTTGCAAATCTTGCTAAAATTTTGAGCAGGACTGTATTCTGTTGAATTGTGTGCAAACTATCCTAGCTTTACCTTATGTAAAATCTATACCTTAAAATATATACAATAGTGTCTGTAATATATAGATTATCTGTATAACAACAGGAGACTTGGCATTGGAATAATAAAACCCGAATAAACTACTACGTCAGAAACGCAAAAAGAATTCTGAATCTGGAGAAGTGCTCGAGCACTATTCATGTCTACATAAAATTTGCAATATTTTTGTATAAAAGTTTGAGTGAAAAAACGTCACCATCTACTAAGTTAAAATAAGCATGGAAATTAGTTTTTAGCACTGATGAGTTTTTCGATGTGTGTATGCAAACGTGGAAGAAATGATAGGGTACTCCAAAAGATAGTAAATAGAGATTTTCCTAGCTTCAGATATTAATCGGGACAGATACCCACAATTAAAAATAATACATGTCTAGGTTTTTTTTTTTTTTTGTTGTTGTTGTTGTTGTTTTTTCTTGACAATCTTTGCTTTTATTAAGTGAAAAAATCATTAAAAATTAAAAAAAAAATTGAAAAAAGGGAAAAAAAAAAGATAAATAAATAAATAAATAAATTCGTACTGTAAATTATTTTCTTTTGGCGTGTGTGCGTGTGCGTGGGATTCATTGTTTGTTAGAAGTCAGTGGTAATGATTAATATTTTTATATTTTAATCATATATAGTTTAGATTTCATTTTATTCAGCTTTAAATTCATTCTTCCATGCTGTTGATATTAAATAAAATATTCAAAATTCATCAACATTTAATAAATTTAACTAATTCATAGATTTAATATATTTAACTAATGATTTGATTAAAAAGATATTGCTTTAAAAAATCGCGTATACTTTTTTATTAAAATCTTCATGAATGAATTGCGGATTTACGATAGTTTATAAATACATATATACAATTTTTACAGGAATAAATAATATCGCACAGGAAGTGTAATCCAAAGCTTTAAGATATAGAAGTAAGTTTTAATCAGATTTTAATTTCCTGTTTGAGATTCAGAGTTTCCTTCCAATAAAGATCTCGAGGACGTTTATTGCTCTTTTTATGTACGGGGCAATTTTGTTCGATAGGGCATTTTTCTTTCTGTTAATGGGTATATTGTTACTTCACAGTTTTTAAAAATTATTGCAGATAATTCTTTTTTAATGAGTCAGGCTTTTTACATTATATAAACTAACTACAATAACATAGAATTGAAATTAATAATTATATCTTGGTATTTGATGATAAAAAATCTGAATTAATTTATTAACTTACTAAAAAAAAAAAAAACTTTTCTTTTAGTAAATTAATAGGAAAATGAAAAGAAAAAAAAAAAAAAAAAAAGGAAAAAAAAATGTATACATTGTGACTATACTTAATGTGATGATTTCAAAACGTTCTAATTTTGAAACTACCGGTCAGAATAACTTGATATTTTTCCATAACAACCGTGAGGCAATGTAATTTTGTTTGGCAAAAGAAATATATATATATATATATATATAATATATATATTTCCAAACCGTGTAATTATACGAAAGGTGTTCATTTCATGAAGCACCTCGTTTTCTTTTATCACTATTACTGTTTCCGCTGTAAACACGTATTCTTGTCTTTTTGCTTTAAAAAAAAATGTTCATTTAGAAAAAAATCTGCAACTAACATTTAGAATCTAAATTGCGGGTAAAGTGATAATATTAAAACCCGAATAAGCTACTACGTGAGAAACGCCAAAAGAAAAATATTTGCGATGCATACAGCTGTTTCGGTACCCTTAAGCGTACCGTCTTCAGTGCAAAAATAATTCTGAATCTGGAGAAATGCTCGTATATATAGGAGAGGGACCGAATTTAGTTCAACCAGTTGGATTACGGGAAAGGTGGAGTTGTGGTCAATAGGAATTTAGGAATGTTCGCTGTGTAAACAATTGAAAAATTTAGAAAATGTGGACTGAATGTAAAATTTCCAACAATCAGACAAATAGGGAACAGCCAAATCACAATTTACAAGGTATTTAAAATTTTTATAAATATGAAAAGCTTCAAAGAAATCGAGTTCATGAATGGATTTCGGTCTGCAAATTATTTTAGCTGAATTAAATTTAAAATTATGATTTTCCTCCCTGCAATGTTTAGAAATAGCCGATTTATTGGTTTCTTGTTTGCGGACGTAATTCATATGTTCTTTTAGACGAAATTTAAGACTGCGTTTAGTTTGGCCAATATATAATAAACCACACTGACATGAAATACTATAAATGCCCCAAGAATTATGCACATCAATGGGATCTTATAACTGAGAAAGGGTTAGTTTATTGGAAGGCGAAAATATTATTTTAAAATCATATTGTTTGAGAATTTTAGCTATGGTTTGACTGGATTAAGGAAAATAGGGTAAAACAATACTGATATTAGACGAGACTGATTTAGTAGACGAAATAAGAGGGAGCTGTATTTATTTCCTATTGGCCACACACTCCACCTTTCCCGTAATCCTATTGGTTGAATTAAATTTGGTTCCTCTCCTATATATACGAGCACTTCTCCAGATTCAGAATTTTTTTTGCACTGAAGCTACCGAAACAGCTGTATGCATCGCAAATATTTTTCTTTTGGCGTTTCTGACGTAGTAGTTTATTCGGGTTTTAATATTCCAACGCCACGTCTCCTGTTATTATTAAAGTGATAATAGTTCCATGTCATCCTTATAAATTGCAGTCCCCCTTGAAAGTCACTTCTAGAAACCCATATTAGAATTCTAGAGCTTTTTCCTAAGTTATCGAGATCAAACTTATATAAAAGTATCTGTAAATAAATGCGAATACAAGAGGCTTGTTTTAGCAACTATAATCTTGATTTATGACAGAATTCTAGAAAATCAAGCTAGAATTTCCGGCAATACAAAGGATTCATAATATTCAGAATATTGTTTCACCATCTAGAAATGTATAGACTGGAAACTCTCTATAAATTCGTCTGTTTAGCTTAATGGCATGCCAACGCATAGCTCTGAAGTCCATATTTCTAGATTAGGGATTTAGAAAATGACCATTGTTCCTTCTATACTGTGTTCGCCGAGAACAGATAGCGAAAGCAGGTAAAGCAATGTGATTCTTGGCGATACTGTTGAGTAACTGGCGTTGGATTGAAGACAAACGGCGTCTCTCTGACAAGCGAATGATTTATTTGTTCGTTTGTTTATTTCATAGCGGTGTTTTTTTTTTTTTTCTTCAGGTGTTTAATGAGAATTCTGAAAAATGAAAGCATGGAATAACTTTCTCAGAAGGAAATATAAATGCAATGAAGCCAGATAATAGTTTTTATTCAGCTGTCACAAACTAAACTCACTTACAAGGCAGGGAAAGCAAACCTTCCGTTAATATAAACAAAATCGCCCATTCAGCGAGAAAACATAAATGTGGCAAACTCTGGTGATAAAACAGCAGCCCTTTATGTTTACTTTCGCTATCAGTTATCGGCGATCAGAGTATAGATGAAAAAGGTATGGCTGAATATCACATAAGTGTGCATTTTGGATTTTTTTAAACTTTTTTTTCAAACTTTGTATTTTAATTTGAATTTTTTAAAATAAGTCCGTAAGTACATCTTAAATAAATTCTGAGTTTGACAGAGATCGATCATAATTTTTTAAAATATTTTTGAAATTTTTCAATAAAAATTTATAATTTTAATTATCTTATAAAATCAAAATTACCATTTATTTATTTTTTGGTTCAGATTCATTAAAAAATAAAAGACTTAGGCTTTTCTAAAAAGTTCTTCCCATTTAAAAAAATAAAATAGAATAAAAAAAACCAAAATTTTTAAATTAAAAAATAAATAAATAAATAAATAAATAAATTTAAATTAAATTTTTTATAAACATAAATTATATCAAGGGGAAATATCATAGACTGCATACATCTTGACTAGAAACTGGAAATAATTAGTTTACTTGCATTAAATTTTTAATTATAGCATTTAAAGATGTCAAAAAATGATGTCACTGAAATGACTGGTTTGTCACTGAAATGACAATGTTTATCACTGAAACGACTGTTTGTCACTGAAATGAGTATATTTGTCAAAATGACTATTTTTCACTGAAATAACATTGTTTGTCAATGAAATAGGACCATATAATATTAAAAATGGAACGTATTAGAACAATAGAGAAAAGATTGTGAAGGGAAAAGAAAGAGCAATAATGAGAATATCAAGCAATTTTATTGTATTAAAATCCTTGTAGTTACAAGTTTAATGATTAACTGAATTAAATTCAGAAAAAGCATTTTGAACATTATTAAAATCTTCATCCTGAAGTTTAAAATATCTATTTGAAGCAGGTTCAGGAGAATTCCTAATTTTGCACAGAATATGTGGCACTTGAATTTCATGGACATCCTCTTTCTCAGGCCATGGAAACTTATTTTTTCTGCATCTTGCCATAAATGACACAAGTAAAATATTTTGAGTAACATTCTCAATGACACCTTAAAGGGGGCAAAAAAAAAAAAATTAAAAGTTTGCTTTTTTAATTGTATCTTAATATTAATGTCGTATGTAATTTTTTTATATTTACCTGGATACCGGAAAGTACTTTAAATATTTAAATATAAAGCTTATCCTACGCCAACAAATCTTTTAACTCAAAATAAAAAATTATTTAAATCCAGGGCTTACAAAATAGTAAATCTGCAACAAGTGTCATTTTCGTGACGTCACAAAAATGACCGGCACGAAAATGACAAATCGTCAATAATTCGTTCTGTACTGAAAAACATGCTTTCACTAAGCCGATATCGTCACATTTTCTTCTTCTGATCGTCATTCTATATTAAAATAAAACTTTTTTCTAAATTTTATAATAATATTTTTTTATTTTTTATGCATCTCGAAAATGACAAGCAATAAAAATACGCACAGCATATAAACAATTAAAATAATGTTAACTCTTACCTGTTTTTAATTTTCTTGAGATTTATTTTCCCCACATATCGTCAATGTTGATTTCTAATCTTAAACTTTAAAAAAAGTGAATGGTGGCACCATCCCTTGATGATATATGAAGTTATTTTCACGTGCCACGAAAATGACGTCAAGACTTGCATACAAGCATTTTAATTACTCATGCATGAAAATTAACGTAATTAAAAAGAAAAAAAATTTTCCTTTGAAAACAAATAGTTTTTTTACAAGAATTAACAATTATTATAATTATCATTTTATTTTTTTTTAGTAAAAAACATACTTTGTATGTAAACATTTGGTCTTGGAGACAGTCACGAAAATGACGATTTTAAGGTTTAAAATTTTCTAAAAAATACTGAAATTGCTATAAACTCACATTTTATGATTGGATGCTTTTTAAAAAGGCACTTCTAAAGAATAATAATAAAATTTTACAATTTATTTGCTTAAAATTAATAATAAAGACCTGAAACACTAAAATGCACATTTATGTGATATTCAGCCGTATATTTTTTTCTCATTGTTGTTTACACATAGAGCTTATTGTTTCCAAGTATTCTATTGTATTGCTAACAACACCCAGTTGTTAAATGAATCGATTTTAGGGTTTCCTTTGACTGCGTCATTTGTAGGGGCAATCTAGAACTACCCTTTTCCTCAACTAAACGAAATTCCGTTGTTCTGGTGAAATATTAAGTAATTTTGACCAGTAATTATGAAATTATAGCGTTTTGAAAACATAACTTAAATTGTAATATCCTTGTATATGGTTTTTTTTTCTTTTTAATTAAGAGAAAAAATATAATAATCATTATGACTGAATTTCTGTAAAGCGCAAAGAAGTGTAAGTAGAATTAAAAAATAATTAGGATCACTTATCTGTTTTAAATAAAAAAAATATATATATATATATAAATAATTCATTCAATATAAAAAATGAAAAAAAAATATTAATTTGCTATTTTATAATATAAAATTTAAATTTAAATTAGCAGTTTAACAATTTACGGACCGTGTATACTTGAAAAAACTTAGATTCCCAATAGTTAAAAGATTCTCTTATTTTGTGGTTCTAGAAATAAAAAGGAGAAAAATAGTAAAAACTCATATTGAAGTGATAGTGAAGAAAAAAATCAGTAATTCAATTTTGTAAAAAGTAATAACTATAATAATAGGTTAGTTAACCTCAATTAAAACAGCCTTATTCTCTCTCTCTCTCTTTTTTTTTTTTTTTTTTTTTACAAAATTATATTGTTATGAAAGGATTTTATTAAAAGATAATAAGAAAAAATCTTTTATTATGATATTGAAATGTATCACATTTTACTCGGTTGAGCTAATATTAGTATTTTGTTTACATATTTGTTGCTCTTCGTAAACAAAGTATTGACAAACCTTACAATTACGTGTTGTTTGCATAGAATTGTTTAATTTTAAAATATACATTAACAAAATGTAAATTAATAAAAAATATTTATCACCATCGCGTATATTAGTTAACACGCAATATCAGTGTATATGATTTATTGGTAAAAAGAAGATTATACTGCTTGTGTTCAAACATTTTTGTTTCGTTATTAATAAATAAATATTTCTTTTTGTACCTATACATCTAAGTACTTTAGTTACACATAATTACAAAATTTCTCATTCATTTTTCTTTTCAATGAAAATTAGATGAATATGTTGTATAATTTTAGTAGCAATTTTATATGTACGCATGACGATTAAAAAAATCTATATACCTTAATTTTTGATAAATGTTTTGATAAAAGTACAATTAAAAATATGTATGCGTAGATGTTTTGAAACACGAAATTATATTTATTGTGTCTGTATTTCTTTATTTTTTTTTTAAATATGATAATATTTAATTTAGTGTTATGTTACTTTTACAATTGCTTCAAAGTTTTATTTGAAGAAATGTGATTATATGTCTTTAGAAAAATATATGTATAAATGCATGCAGGTGAAAATGATTTCATTTTTTTCCTTTAGCATTTTTATACAAATTTATTGAACAGTTTGAACAGAGAATATATATTAGAATCGTAACAATTATGCAGATGTAAAGTAGCGTTCATAGCTAACAAGAATTTTCTATGGCATAAAAATTTATGTAAACCTATACTTTAAAAAATGTAAAATCACGGGATTTGGCCGGACAATTTTACAGGAAATGACCGTTTTGCTAGCTCGTAGCCGGTACCTTGATGCAATGAAAGTATCACCTTTGAATACTAGCATTTTTGTACAGGTAAAAATCGTTAATCTAAGTAATTTGCCCAAAACTGCCGTCAGACTTTACTTTTCCGGTCAAATGCCTTTCAGTGTAAAGTATTAGCTTTTACGTAACGTCATATAAAAATTACTTCATATTTGAAACTGAAAAAAAAAATTGTATTTTTATTGGTTTAGAGATTTTATTTATACATTCATACAAATAGCGATTGATGTAAAATAGCTATTGTTTTTCTAATTTAATTCAAAGGTGTTAGTCACAACGTAAAATTACGGGGCATATATCCTTTATAATCCATTTTTTTTTCTTTTTACGGACTTTGCCTGGAATCTCTGCTGAAGGGCTTTGCCCGTTATCTTGCTTAACTGTGTAATTTAAAATGCGTATTTTATGATAAAGCATAATTAAATTCTATATTGGAAATTTTATCTAGACGCCTAGGTAAAGTACTATAAAACGATTTGAGGAACCGGAAAAGTACTATCTACGCCTCTCCTACCACTTAAGAACTTTGTTTACCATTTTCACAAAAAATTGTAAAATATATATTTATAATTTTTTTGGCATTTAAAATATCATGTTTTGTATCTTTAACAGACCATTTCCATTCTAAATAAAATAGTAAAAAATATTACTAATTATTTATTGAAAACCTTTTTAAATTACTTTCTGGTAAAACTTCACTGCCTAAAAGAGAATTCCAGCTAACATGAAACCAGTTTTGGAAGAAAATCATTTTAAACAAATATCTATAAATGGCATTGTATATCATTGGAAAGTTTGCAGTCTCAAGAATTAGAACCTATAATTGCTTTTCTCTTATACTAAGTTTATTTTATGGGAAAAGTGACCAGGGAAATGTATATCGTATATATATATATATATATGTGTGTGTGTGTGTGTGTGTGTGTGTGTGTGTGTGTGTGTGTGTGTATCTTTAAATTATATCTGTGTTTAAAATTGTTTTTTTTTTTTTTTTTTTTTTTTTTTTTTTTTTTTTTATAATGCTAGGTTTATCATGTATTGTACGGTTTGATTGAAATTAAAACGATTTATATATAACTTTTCAAATTATGTTATTGTTTATAATAAATTAAATTATTACATGTCAACTATTAATTTACCATTTAGCATATGTATAAACATGTCTGTCATATAATGTAACATATGTTACACCCAGTAACGACTATTACAAAACTTTAAAAAAATTTAGTACAGCAAAAAATGACTGAATTCTTATAGTAAGAATATGAAAAATTACATGCATGTCTTTCCATGTTATTAAAAAGTAAATAAATAAATAAATAACAAATTTGTAGAATATATTCACATTTTTTTTTCTTTTTAATGACTCTATATTACAAATGACGTTCCTTTTTTTGCAACATCCGTTATAGTTAAAAATTATTTTTTTTTTTTACAGTTTTAGTATGCTAGAAAATGTTTTTGAAACCTGTTAAGTTTATGTTTAGTATTAATTTTATCAGGAAAAAATAACTCCTATCTATTCTGCAGCATTAGTGTGGGTCTTTAATATTTTTTAACATTTATTTGGTGTGTGTATGTAAAGTCCGTCACTTTGGAATTCGCCTATCGTAAATAACTCCCATTATGGCATTTAAAATAATACGTTTGACTTACTTTAACAGATATTATTTTTCATTCTAAATGAAACTGTAAAAATATTACTGATTATTTAAAATCATTTTAAATTACTTTTTAGGGAAACCTTCACTGCCTAAAATAAATAATTCTCAAAAAATCCTTAAACCATTGTGTAAAAGTGTGCATTATGAAATAATATAGGTTTCATTAAAAACTGAGTTATTAAGTTTCCAAGATATTAAAAAGTAGGAATACGAATCTTTTAACAAATCTTCATTTCGAGAAAATCTCATCATATATATATATATTGACAATAGTTAACTGTGAACTGCACTTATAAATAATAATAAAAACCAATACTTCTTTTACACACACACACACACACACACACACACACACACACACACACACACACACACACACACACACACACATATATATATATATATATATATATATATATATATAAACTTGTAGAAATATTTGAAATGATAAAAGTCATCGTTGGAAAGATTAAAGTTTATATTAAAAAAAGTAGAAATTGATTTTTCCGACTAATTTTAATAACCTTGCCCCCTTAAATAAAAATGATACGATAAATATATATATATATATGTGTGTGTGTGTGTGTGTGTACGCGGTGTACGCGGTGTACGCGGTGTACGAAGCGTTTTCAAGTATTTAGGGGGACGGGGATAAAAACATACCTGTGAATAACCTTCCATAACTTTTAATTTTCATATAAATAAGTATTTATCACATTTGAATAATGGGGATAATGAAAATAATATATGAAATAAACTTTTACATTTGACTTTAATGGAATGAAAAATGTTTCCTCTGTTTTAAAGATTTGAAATTGTGTAGGATAATCTTTGAAAATAATTTATTATATATATATATATATATATATATATATATATATATATATATTAATATCTGAATGAGAATACATCTTGTAAAGCATAACATGTTTGAAATAATAATTTTTGGATTATTCTAAGAATAATATTAATAATCAACAATTTTTTTACATAGAAATAAAAATTTATTTTAGATTTCCCCGATCATTTATTCTTAAGAGTGTCTGTAGATATTAGTAGATTAATTAACTTACAAATGAACTGACAAATCTGCAACCATACACTACAAATGTTTTGTGATTTTTTTTTTTTTTTTTTTTTTTTTTTTAATTTTTCATAACAGAAAATAAATAAAAACGTCATATAAAAGAAAAAAAAAAAAAAAAAAAAAACGTCAAAAATTCCAATGAATATCAAAACTGCAGAAATCAGTACTCTGAGCGGTATAAAAGTAAAAATTCTTCATAAATAAAATATTTACCTTTTTAAACTTTAAATCAGATGTTTTTTTAAATGTAACAATAGAATATTTCATTTTGATATATTGTTAATATTTTGTATTCATTATATTGTTAACTAAAAAAAAAATGATGAAAGACTTAATGTTATGTTATGATGGATATTAAATTACCCAAACAAAAATATTTAAGCATATTTCTTTAACTTAAATACTATCTGTCATAAAAAAAAAAAAAATGTAAATTACAGTTAATAACTTAATACCATAGTCTACCATAGTATAATATATATATATATATATATATATATATATATATATATATAAATAAATAAATATATATATATATATATATATATATATATATATATAACGAATGAATGATTTACACAAGTACTTCATTTTTGTTTATAAGATATTTTTAAATATGATAGCTTTATGAAAGATTTATGACGTTTTATATCCTCATCACAGTTATTTTTCCTATTTGTCTTGAAAATGAACCTATTTCTTTTCTCAGTTTTAATTGTAAAACGCAAGATTATGTCAGCTAAAAATAAACATTAATGAAATTTATGTGAATGAGAAATTAATCATAGGATTAAATCTTATTTTTTTATAATTTTTCATTAATCTTGCTTGACATATATTCATTTTTATTTTACAATGACAGTATAATAAAGCAGCTTTGCGAATTTTATCTTTATTAAAAAAACCTAAAAATAGTTGCTAAATTTATATTTACTCTTATTTTTACTTTCTCTCTTTCTTTTCTACTTTTTCTCGACCCTATGGGTAATAGGGTCGAGAAAGTATTGTTTTAGGGTCAAATTTTCGAACGTGAATTTTTGTTGTATTTACATGTTCTGAGGTACCCTGAATACGAAAATCATGTTTTTAGCGATTGGTCTGTGTGTCTATCTGTGTGTTTGTCTCTCTGTGTGTCTGTTGTCAGCATATCTCAAGAACAAATAGTAGCAGAAATTTCAAACTCGGTATTCTAAATGTGTATCATATAGGGATGTTACAGTAAGCTTTTCGTTGAGATGAAGCAAATGGTTCGTGTACAGGGACACTCAAAAGTATTCAAATACATTACGTCTATGGAGGAAATTGCAGGTAAGTAGAGTTTAACATCTAAAAACTGCACTAAACCAAAGGAAGCTAAAATATATTTTTTGTAATAGAGATAGTCAACTGGGAAAATGTATTTTGTATATGTAGAATCCTCCCCTCCCCACCCCTGGGGTGAAGTCCCCCCTCAAGGGGAGTAAATTTTCATGATGGGTATCTTTCAAAAGAGCTCGACAATACCTTTAAAACGAATGGTTGAACAACCGATCTGCGATAATTTAAAATAAAGTTATTGATTTTTATTTTCATGTTTAACAAATAATAATAATAATAATTTTATTTTATTTTTTATGTAATATTGACAATAAATTCAACTTTTTTTATTTTTTTTTTTATTTAGTATTATACTACACCTCCAATATGGAAATCGTCTGTATTATCATAAAAGATATTTTTTTTTAAATAATAATTTTAATAAATTATTTTTTAAAAACAGAATTATTTTTTAATAACGGAATTAAATTCTATATAAATGTAGGTGCTTTAATGAAACGGGGAGTTGAGGGGGGCGGCAGCCCCATTCAAACAGAACTAATTATCTTATAAAACTCTTCCGAAGCCTAATTTGAATTGTTTAACGTGGGTTTACATAACAGTACTCGTTATCTTAGCTCTCAATCTCCAACCTGTATTTATAGTATTAAATTTCAGGGTAAGAGAAAGTCGTGTAAGTGACACACCGGATTATTTAAATTATTATTTGTATAAAAAAAAAAAAAAAAAAAAAAATCGACATAAACATTTCTTTAAATGAATTGGAAGACAGTCGATAGCTAAGAAATTCATAAATTCTAATAAACGGACGTAGTTATACATTTGAGAAAAGCGAAAACACAAGAAACGACCAGCCTATATTTTATTCATTAATCACTAATAATTTTTAATTGTAACGTTTACCTAATCAATTCGATGGTTGATAATCTATTATGTATAACAAATATTATTTCTCAAAATTTTTGGTGATTAATGAATAAAAAATCCCGGCAGATCTGGCAACACTGGAAGCGACACACATGCAATTTGTTCGAAAAATAAGGCATATCCAGATTTCAAAGTCACCACCCTTTTGACACACATGCAATTTGTTCGAAAAATAAGGCATATCCAGATTTCAAAGTCACCACCTTTTTTTTTTTTTTTTTTTTTTTTTTTTTAAGGACATTTTCAGCGATGAGAAATTTCTGCTTTATTTACTATCACTATTTTTATACAGATATCTCAACCGTAATATTTTAGTAATTTGTCGTGATTAAATAGGACAGAAATTGTTTTATAAAACTATAGGTGGAAATTTCTAATCTCAAAAAGTGTCCTGAAAAAACGGCGGATACTTCGAGCTGAGAGAACGTTCAACCATAGCTTCCTAAACTAGATAACTGTCGCGTGGCTTGGAAACTTGGCAACACTTGAAGCGGTATGAAGAGCCACCTGGTCCAGATTCCACGACTTTTTTATTCAGTAGCCACCAAAAATTTTTAAATGTGGGATATCATATACATAAAAGACGAATAGAATCGAAGAAACGGCGAATATATATATAATATATCACTTCTTAAAATTATTGGTGACAACTGAATAAAAAAGTCGCACAATCTGTAACAGGTAGCACTCTCTACCGCTTTAACTGTAGCCAAGGTTCCGAGCCACGCGACAGACATCTAGTTTAGGAGGCTATGGCTCAACATATCGTGTGATTATTCGCATCGCAGTATTTAGCATGTCAGTACGCAATTTTTCTCACTTCGTGGCAATTTTTCTTCGCAATTTTTCTCACTGGAAATGATGTTCTTGTTTGTTGGCGGGAAGTTTTTCTAGCAAGTCGCGCCACACCAAAAGATTTCAATGACGTTCGCATCAGATACAGTACGAGGTATTTTAGCAACTTATAATTTCGAATATTTTTCGAACGTTTAATGTAGACTGTTCATATACAAAATATTGATGCAGATACAGTCGGTAACAAAAGTATCCGAACATTATAAAAAATTCGATATAAAAAATGTAGAGTTTGTTAAATAAATGTTTTGTTAAATAAATCCTTGTCGAATCATGTTCTTAGACGGACTAATAACATGATTCGACAAGGATTTATTTAACAAAACAGTATTAACTCTACTTCTTTATATAGGAATTATTGGTAGTGTTCGGATACATTTGTTACCGACTGTATCATAAATGATCTTTTAAAACCATGCACTCTACTTTACAAAGGAAAAATATGTTCGGTTGTTTGATAATTTGCCCTATTCTGACATGGCCAGAAGTAATTTTAAATTTGGAATAGAATACTAATTTTTTCTAATGAGGCAGCTAAATTTTATAGGCATGATACACAATGTTTAAAAAGCAAAATTTTATGATAAATCATTCATCGGATAAAGTTTACACATTCTGGAAAACTAACAAATAAATGAAATAACAAACAAATTAATTGACTCATAACGGACACCATATCAATTTTTTAAGTTTCAGATTCCCCATAACTGAAAGCGTGCGAAAAAAGCTTAAATAAAGTTTTCACAAATATCATAATTATCAAAGTATTTTCAAAAATTTCAAAAGTTTACTATAAAAATGATATAATTATGAACTAAAAACAGATTTGTAAACAAAAAAAAAAAAAAAAAAAAAAAAAAAAAAATGTATGTGCGATCGGGGGATACCCGTCAGGAACGATGTTCCAAGCGCTTTTTCTCCAATTCCGAATTTGATTTGATATAGAGATTGTCCATTCTCGCTCTCTCTCTCTCTCACTCTTTCATTGTTCATTTTTTCCTTTTCTTTTTCTCAATGCAAATAATGTACAGAAAGTAATCAAATAAAAAAGTTGCATTTAATATTTTAGCGAAAATATTTTTTTTTAATTAAAAATTAAATATAAAAAAGCGAATTATAAATTATATACATATATATATAAAATAAAAAATAAAAATAAAAATAAAAATAAAATAAAACTGGTATGTTGTGGCCACCACATGACTTTCTTCTATATTTTCCTGTAAAAGGGCAAATGATTTATTAAAACTATTATTTATTAAAATTATCTAACATGATGAATGCGAAAGATTTTCATATTAGAGAAAACTAACACTAAATATCGAAAGAAAGACAGTTATATTTTCTATAAATAACATCTTAGAAAATGTTTTTATAATGGTTATATCACATATGAAGTTTCCTACCGTTTTATGCCATACAATTACCTGAGATATAGCCTTCCCTTAAATTGCGGAGTACGTTTATATAGCAGCGCCACCTGTTGGCCAATAAGTATTCAAACTGAATCTGCATAGTGTCTCATAATGACCCTCTTACATATCAAGTTTTGTTTGATTATACGAAATAGAACCTGAGATATAGCGTCCCCTTAAATTGCAGAAATCGCTGTATAACAGCGCCACCTTTGAGAGGTTGACACCAAAAGTTGACAGGCACTAATTAACGTCAAGTTGAAATCAAGCGTTACGTTTTTCGTTACGTGACGTTTTCTGCTAGTTATTTCCCTACCGCAATCCTCATTAAGGAACTTCGTTCCAAAAATATTTCAAAAATAAAAAATAAGATATATATATATATATATATATATATATATTTATTTATTTATTTATTTATTTATTATTATTATTATTATTATTATTATTATTATTTAGATAATTTTTATCATATAAAGATTTTATTTCAAAACTACGATTTCGTTTAAATAGAAGACGCAATCACAGTATGGATTTTGTAGTCCTTTTTTATCATGTTTATATTTAGGCTTTTTAACTGGAGATTGGTGAAATATAATAATATTTATAAATAAAGGTCTTTGTCACTCTCAGAGATTTTTGGCACTGTAAATACATTTGGAAGTGTAAAATTTTTCAAAGCTTTTTTGTTTATGCATTTTTCTTTCTTTTAAAAAATTGCTTTTTATTAGAATGCGCATTATAATATAATTTAACTGTTTAAATTAATAACTTATTAAAATGTAATTTTGGCCTTATACAATTTCTTCAATGGAGTATTTTTTAAATATATGCTACATATCTATAATTAAGTAAAGAATATATATATATATATATTTATTTATTTATTTATTTTACTTTCAATTATTAATAAAGTTTTATAAATAACACTTTATACGAAATTGTATAAAACGAAAATAACTTAGAACCGGTTTTAAATTTCTACTGTATCAAATATAATCCAAAATGAATAAACACAATATGCAAAAAATATTAGTTAATAACATAAAATACCTGTAGAATAAAATTGATAGTTTATCAATACTTAAATAATTTATTTTGAAAAATATACTAAAACCTACAGAGTGTTAATAATAATAATGATCTCAAAATGAGTTTTAAAAGAAAACTACATTATGTATAATTAAATATTGTCCTGTCATAAAACAAACAAATTATTATCTTTTCCTAACGTTAAAAAAACAATTTATAAGGAACAAAGCGGGGATTTAAGTTATGAATTACTTCCTTTCAACAGATCATTATTTTGAGTACCTTACAAGAAGATAAATTATCGTATTTCCATTTAGATAAAAGTTTCCTTTAACACTGAGGATTAGTAATTCAAGAGGTGTCAAAATGAATGATCTGATTGTTTTCTGAATGGCTTTCAGTGTGTCCAATAGTTTACTGAAAACTTTTTTTAATGAGAATGTTTTCTAAAACGTTTTATTCAAGTTATTTCTTTTACTTTTGTTTAAAATGCTTAATAGATAATTCTAAATATTTTTTTTATCAGTTTACTGTATGACATTCACTATTTTTAATTGTAATTTTCATTTGAAAGAAAGAAAAACCGTGCATTTGTGATATCATTAAAAGAGAAAAATATACTTTATATTGCTTTATTATTTCTCAGTTTTTTATTCAATAAATATTCGGAAAATTTACATAAGAGACAATTTTCTTTTAGTTTATTTCCAGTCCTTAATCATGCAAGAATTGCTAGTTTTATTGGAAAGCTGCATAAACACGGGCTAGAAAATCATGAAAAAGTGCACACGGAGAGCACCTTTGCCTGGTCTAGGTCCAGAAGTAGGCAATATGCCTCAATTCATACCAAAAAAAAAAAAAAAAAAACGAGAAATATCCGCTTTTATTCAATTTGCTTAAAAATGCTAAGTTAATTTAAATTTATAAAATGGTTTTGCATTATGTAATTTAATTTAAATATAAAGGATCTTCCTTTTTTAAAAATGTCTCTCGAAATATACTGTTTTGTATTTTGAACGTGCGTAATTCCACATTTATATTTCATTCTGATTTTGTTGTAAGATATAAAGTAAGTAGGTTACAGAAAAATAATATCTTGATATTTAGGCAAATGTACTTATTTAAACTCCAACTTTATGTAAAATTTTGCGTTATTGTGTGATCTTAAAACAGGCTTAATGGGGCAAACTGTGCGATGTGTACCTTACATTTATGCGATTCAGATTGTTTAGTTTTTTAATGTAATATGAGTATATTTGAGCATGTAACAGTTGGTGTAAAGCCTTAAGCTTCTTTCACAGTTTCGTATGCTTTGCTTGCTGCCAAAAACTAATATTGATTACCACATTGTATTAAATTATATATATATATTTAAATATTTGAACAACTGCTTAATTTTATTCTTTATTACAAAATTTGATAAGTTTCTACAGAACTCCTAAAACTATGCTTTTAATGATAAGTATATTTGACGAGCAAACATTCAAACTGTGTTTTCTCCAAAAAAAAAAAAAAAAAAAAAAAAAAAAAAAAACTGAGTTAGTTATTTTCCTTTATGCTTTACATAAAAATAGTATGTCTAATTATATTCCTAGATATATCTACATGTTTTCCTAGTATATAGTAATACATCTAATTAAACGATAATAAAGTTTTAAGATTAGTTATTTTTTAATTTAATAGTTTTTGTGCTGTCTGAAAAATTGTATCCGAAGAAGAAAGCACGGTTTGAATGCTTGCTTTTCAATTATATTAATTCAAACTTCCTGGAGTTTATCTCTTTACAGTTTTACCGAGTACCACAAAATCACTACACTCCCCATGTTTCATTTCCTGAAGTTAAGCGTCACAGATTTTAGACAAGATGTGGTAGTAAAGTTCTTTAAATAGATAATTTAATATTTTTATGCTATTATTATTACTAATTTACTTATTCAAAGTGTTTTTGTTTGGTTTAATACTACTTTCAGCAAAATCACTAAATGAATCTTTTTTGGCTTTGCTTTTTTTCCCAAAATACAGCTACAATATGCCGATACTCAAAAGTAATATTGCTGTTTTCTAGAAATGCAAGAAAATTATCTTAAATATTATTTTAGTATGTTTCTGAATATCTACAACAAGAAAAGGGAGATAATAATAATAATAATAATAATAATAAAAAAACGCTATTCAGAGAAAAATACAGAAATATAACTTCCATTTCATATGTATAATTCCATCTAAGTTATCAAAGTCATTCATGATAGTTGTAGGAATTTGTAACAACTAAAAAAAAAAAAAAAGTAAAAAGTAAAAAGAGAAGCCAAAAATAATTCTCTTTACTGTCAGCAGAATACTTTAGAACCAATTTATGAAGAAGAAATTCCAACCTTCTATGGAAAAGGAACTGATAAATTTAAACTTCATATGAACAAATGCTTCAGTCACCCGTGTAATTCAACTATCTCTTATTTAGCAAAAAAAAAAAAGAGTAAAATGTACCCCAATTTAATGAAATACAGTCAGTAACAAAAGTCTCCGAACGCTAGCAAAAATTCCTGTGTGAAAAAAAAAGTACACTTAATGCAGTTTTGTTAAATAAATCCTTGTCGAATACTGTTTTTAGACTAACTAAGAGCATGATTAGACAAAGATTTATTTAACAAAACTGCATTAAGTGTACTTTTTTACATAGGAATTTTTGCTAGTGTTCGGAGACTTTTGTTACCGACTGTACCTGTAAAATCACCTGACGCTTCTCCAATGGATATTTGTGCTTTTGATTTATTAAAACAAGCCTTCAGAAAATGACATCCACGAATATTGAACGGTACAAGAGGAATGGGATAAAATTGACATAAAAGTACCAAGAAAAAGTTTAATTACATGAACATTCAAGCTATAGCAATTGTCAAGAACCATGGATATCAGACCATGGTAAATTGACGCAAAAAATACTTCATTAATACATAAAGCTCAACTATTAAATTCTATTTCATAAATTGCGAACGAACTTCTGCATTAAAAATATGAATAATAATAATAATAATAATAAATTTAGTCAGGAAAATGCTTGTTTTCGTATTTTATTTATTACGATTCGTATTTATACAAGCATAAACTTTTTTTTTTTTTTTACTTACAATGTTTAGGTGTTGTTACGAATTTTTAAAACACTGTTTCGAACAATAGCAAATCAAAAATTTTGTATTTATACTTTTCCTTAAGACATATTTCTAAATCTATGTAATAACGAGTTCAGATCTTTGATTAATATATATATATATATCGATTATTTTTAAAATATTTGTAATACCATAGGTAATCATAAAACTAAGGTTTTGTGGATTATTCTTATTTAATATAATAGTATAATTATATGGCATTATTTTGCTATCGTTGCACATAAAAAAAAAGTAATCTAATTTAAACTAAATAATCTGGTGTGTCACTCACACGACTTTTTCTTACCCTGAAATTTAATACAATAAATACAGGTTGCAGATTAATAGGTAAGATAACGAGTACTGTTATGTAAACCTATGTTAAACAATTCATATTAGGCTTCTGAAGAGTTTTATATGATAATTAGTTCTGTGTGAGGGAGGCTTAATGCACCTACCTTTATATAGAATTTAATTCGGTTATTAAAAAATAAGTCTGTTTTTTAAAAATAGTTTATTAAATTTATTATTTAAAAAAATTGTCTTTCATGATAATGCAGACGATTTCCATATTAGAGAAGTAGTATAACACCAAATATCCAAAAAAAAAAAGTCCATTTTATTTAAAGTTTAAAAAAAAAAAAAAAAAAAAGTACGATTTTTTTTTTCTAATTTTTTTTTTTTTTTTTTCGTTAAAAGTAAAAAAAAAATCGATAACTTTGTTTCCAATTATCGCAGATCGATGGTTCAACCATTCGTTTTAAAGGTATTGGCGAGCTCTTTTGAAAGATACCCATCATGAAAATTTACTCCCCTCGGGTCCCCCCCAGGGGGGAGGCGAGGCTCCAACATGCACATAAAAATTTTCCCAGTTAACTATCTCTATTACAATATATATATATTCGTTTCATTTGGTTTAGTGCAGTCTACAGACGTTAAACTCTACTTTCCTGCAATTTCCCCCATAGACGTAATGTATTAGAATTTTCTTGATTGTCCCTGTACACAAGCCATTAGCTTGATCTTAACGAAAAGCTTACTGTAGCATCCCTATATGATACACTTTTAGAATACCAAGTTTGAACTTTCTGCCATAATTTGTTTTGGAGATATGCTGATAACAGACAGACACACAGACACACAGACACACCGACATACACACAGACCATTTGCTAAAAGCATGATTTTCGTATTCAGGGGACCTCAAAACGTGTAAATATAACAAAATCTCGCGTTCGAAAATTTGACCCAAAAACAATACTTTCTCTACCTTATGGGTAAGAGAAAGTAAAAATTAGTATTGATTTGTTGCTACTGTAAACGACATTGATTATCAAAAGTTAAATTTATCTGTAGTTCTCTTTTTGCAAGCACGATGGTTAGAGCAACATTGCAATAAATGTTGCTGAATGAAAAACAATTTTACGTTCGTAAAACCCAAGAGAAGAAAATCTCTCTCTCTCTCTCTCTCTCTCTCTCTCTATATATATATATATATATATATATATATATATATATATATATATATACAAAGGGCGGTTACAAGTCCTGCATGACTTTATAGATGTTAAATATTTACATTTAATCTGTTGTTTCTGTTTGTTTATAAGTTAGAGATATACCGGGTGATTCAAAATCGATGTTACAGTGATTATATCATAAACTAAGAAAGATAGAAATATACTTCCAATTACAAAATTCGTGCCAATTAAAAGCAAATTTCAAATGTAGAAATTATTTTGGACAAGGGGCTGTATACATAGAAAATACGAAATTTAATTTTTATACGGTCCCTCCTATCATATGACTTATATTTAGAAAAATATTCTCCTCGCTTTAAGAAGAAAAAAAAAAAAAAAAAAAGGTTTCTCTCTAAGTCAAAATCTTGCTGAGTTATTGCAATTTGAAAATGATGACTTATGCCACTTTATTTTCAATTTTGGAATCTAATTTTCGACGCCGAAGAGCTCACTTTAGGGGGTTATCTATGAGAAGAGAAATTTTTTAAAAAATCCTTCATTTTAAAATAGCAACTAAAATCATTCAAACACGTGAAATCAACAGGTTTAAGAACTTAATGCAAGTTTATGGAATTTTCTGAAATTGATATACGTTATTTGAGTTGACTATCGGATATTCCTTATTAAAAATGGAGTGGATACCTCTGCTAGTTTGTATACAGGGACACCCGAAATTATTCCAAAGCATTTCGTTCTATGAAAGGTATTTCTATAAACTAAATTTTAGTTATTTTGCATAAATCTTAATGAAGTTGAAATATGTTATTCATATGCGCAAAATAATGCTTTCTATAGTGTACTGTACGATTAGCATTAGTTTTACGACACACAAAAATATTCAGTTAAGTAAAGGGATTTATTAGACATTTGATAGAATTGCATTTTCGTTTACAATAAACGTTTTCTAACAATTTTTAACAGTAAATATGATTTCAGTTTGCATACTTTTTTGCCTGACTGTCTATCTGTCTATTTGACTGTCTTCCCGCCTCCAGTGTCCGTAAATATTTTCAGAAATTTTTAAAAACTGATATATGTTATTTAGGATTAATATGGAATATTCCCTGTTTAAAATGGCATTAATAGGTCTTCAACAATTGGTTTATGTTCAGGAACGCACAAAAAATGCTAAAGCATTACGTTTTGGGATAGGCATTCTTACAAATTACATTTAAAAAATTTTCTACTGCAAAAATTAAAAAGAAATTCATATTTATTGATCATGTTGTAAAATATTTTTTTGCTTAGAATATCATATGATATTGATGTATAATTCTATGTCAGGTGGGTTACTGTCCTTCTGTTTAATTGTAGTGCCTACATTTATTACATCAAAAATCAAGTCTGTTGTTAATTCCCTTGAAATTTACAAATCTTGATCACCTTTTCAAGCGGAATCAACTAGATATGGAATCCAAAGTACCAAATGTGAATCAAGAGGCCTCAAAACGTGATATTACAGAAAAAAAATCGATCTCTAAAAACTACTTTGTTTGCAGTATTGGTATGAGAAATTAATTTTCCGTTCTGTGTTTGCAGTGTTCTTCGACATAAAAAAAAAGAAAGAAAAATGCAGCAAAGCACTTTCGCCAGTCAAATTTAATAATAATAAAAAAAAAAAAGTTTATTTTAATTTTGGTAGCTCTGTATATTGTCTATAAACTATATACACAGGTCTTTGTGCACGTAAATTTAGTATTATGTGCAAAACACGTTACACAAAATGAAATACACTTCCAGCAATTCCCAAGCATAGCTCTAATATATCCAAATACTCTGAGTAACCCTTTAATGAACGATGAATGTTTGATATACCACAACCTACACAAAACATGCTTTTATGCGTATAAAAATATTTTTTTTTCATTCTATTTAAGGCAGCCAATAGCTGTCACACTGTATATATGAGAAATCTTGCTCACAGATGTTAGGTATTTGAATTATCTTGGACGACCCTGTGCACAACCCTTTGTCTGATCGCAACGAATAGCTTAGTGTAGCATCGCTATATGATACAGGTTTAGAATATTGAATTTGGATGTCCTGCTACTATTTGTTCTTGAGATAGGCAAATAAAACTAACACACACCCACATACACACAGAGAGAGAGAGAGACAGACCAACCGCTAAAAACATGATTTGAATTCAGAGCATCTGAAAACGTGCAAATATAACAAAAGCTAATTTTCGGAATTTGACTCAAAAACAATATTTTCTTTATACCATGTATACGGATAAGAGAATGTATAAAGGAAAAGAAAGAAAAATGAATTTGAAAATCTCTTTTTAGTACATAAATTATTCATAAATTTTATTTGTTAAATTATCAATGAGTGTCTCGTGTGTATTCACTAGGGGAAAGAGAGACATTACAGGCTAAAATAGTCGTCTTTCCCTGAATGAAAAAGAATCCCTCCCCCACCCAAACGCTGATCAATCTATACCTTATGACAAAGCTATATTAATTACAATTTCTCACTTTTGATACAACCCCTTAAGGCTTGGCGAAAAATGCTAGGATTTTCAAACTGAAATAACACAGCGAGATTTTGACTTAGAGATAAACTTTTTTTTTTTCTTTTTCTTCTTAGAGCGAGGAGAATATTTTTCTAAATATAAGTCATATAACAGGAGGGGTCATACAAAAATTAAATTTCGTATTTAATATGTATACAGCCCCTAGAAAAAAAAATGCCATATCTGAAATCTACTCTTAATTTGCATCAATTTTGTAATGGGAAGTATGTTTCAAATTTTTCTTAGTTAACGAGATAATCGCTGTAACAACTATTTTGAATCACCCGGTATATTTGTTATTTAAACTCTTTTGAATTAGTATGAATTATCCTGAAAACTCAATAGTTTTTTTTTTGAGGAGTATATATCTTTAGTGAAACACAAGCTAACACACCATTGACTGAAATGAGATAAAATCGTTATTTCGTTTGTCGGATTGTAATTGAATATATATCGTAATTGCTTCATGTATAAGAACTAGGTTGGTTGGTTGGATTTTACGTCGCACTACTGCTGCGCAGATGGGCAATTGGCGACGGTCTGGGACTCACCCCTAGTGATGATCCGGACAAATGCCATCGCAATTTTGATCCTCCACGGAAGGGATGGCTCTCCCGCTTCGGTGGCCCAGAGCATATAAGAGCTAGGAGTTTCCGTAATTAGATTAAAGATAAAAATCGTTCAATGCTCTTTGCAAAGCCCATGATTTGGGATGAATCTATATATCGTTCAGTAGGCTTTTATTTCTTTATCATACCATTTATTCGGCATGAAATTTCGAAAAGAAATATAACCTTCAGCCTTTCACAATAAATGTGTTCGCAATAAATGCAATTATTTAACCACTTGTTATACATTTTAGCCCGTATGGTAGTTTAACATTAAAATTTTCAATAAAAGTGTTAAATACTTTTACAATTTTTTCTTTGTAAGTATGGATTATGTATTGCATTAATATCATCATCCTCATCTTCTATTACACATACAAGATCTAATGGTTTAGTGATTTAGTAATATTTTGTTGTTTTATGATTATGCAAATGTAAACAGCCTTGTGCATTATTTAAAATTTGTAAGAAATTTGCACTTAAGATTTTTTTTTTTCAATTTTGAACTATCACTTCAGTAACACTGTTTCTGTGCATTCACTAGCATATTTTTTCAGACTTTTTTTTTTTCTTTACTTTTTATATTATTATACAAATAATATTTTTAGCTATAAATTGTATTACTAAAAATAATTGAAAATTACAATTACATAAAATAATGAATCGTGTATATAATAATAATTCAGTATCACAATTATCAAACACAGGAAGGAAGACGCGAGTTAAGGATCAAACAAACACATATGGAAATGAAACCTCATACCAAGCAAAAGATATTTTAAAAATTACTATGAATTGTTTTTAAAGCAATAGTGGATGAGATCATATATAGCAAATATGTTCAAAGAATAATAGAAATAATAATAAAAATAATAATAACTGGAAGAAGAGCAAAGAGCAGAGACCACCACGGCCTAAGACGGATGAAGCGGTTTAAATCATTTTCCCGAGCGCTCCTCTTTCCTCACAAGACCATTTCGTAGCAACGTAAAAAGTTAAAATAATATTTGCTCAAAAAGAAAAATAAATAAATAAATAATCAAGAATAATTTAAAATTTAACGAGAATACTGTGAAAGTGTTAATCAATTCACACAGTATTTCCATGACTAGAAGATATGGAAATTGATAATTCGGTTTAAAAGGAAATTTTACGTTACATTTAGTGATTTTAAGGATGCAAATAACAGTGTTGCGCAACTTTTCATGCACACATTAAAATTAATTTCAAACAAATACAATAATTTAACTATTATCTTAAACACTTTCATTAATAAATCCACTTTTTAAAAAATACATTTACTGTAATGCTAATTTAAATTTATGTTACCATGGTTTGTACAGTCCTTAAATGTTCTTGATTTTCTGGACCAGTAATATTTTATAACAATTTTTTTATATAAGGAATGCCTTAGAACTTAAAACGCAATATATTGTATAAAAAAAACTGGTAGGAGAGTCCTTGAAAAAATAATTGTCCGTACGAACCTACGTAATAATGTATATGATATAAAGAATTAATCTCATAAAAATACCTTAACAAAAGAAATTTTTGATTAACTTTATGGTGAAAAAAAAGAAAAAAGAAAAAGAAAGAAAAGAAAACAGAGAGAGAGAGTTTCTTTAAAGTATTTTAATTACATCCAAACCTTTCAAACGAAAAAAAAAGTAAATGGTTCTTATAAGACATTTTAAAGAATGTATCATTTTATTATTCGTATAAAAAAATGTCTTTTTTCCGTAGCCTTAGAATTTTTTTTTTAAATTAGTGAATAACGTTTATTCAGTTAACGAGAAAAAAAAAATGAAAGTTTTTTTTTTTTTTTTTTTTTTTTTTTTTGCATATTAAGGAAAGAAATATGACAATAAATTTTAATGAAAATTCTTTTCTTCTTCATATTTTTTGAGGGGAAAAAAAGAATTTTTAAATGATAGTATAAGTAAAATGAAAGTTAGTTTACTTCATCAACCAGATATAAGATGTGATAATCAATATAAAACGTGTATATATGTATATATACAGTCGGTAACAAAAGTATCCGAACACTAGAAAAAATTCCAATATAAAAAAAGTAGAGTTAATATTGTTTTGTTAAATATATCCTTGTCGAATTATGTTCTTAGTCAGTCTAAGAACATGCTTCGACAAGGATTTATAGAAAATATTGCAAATTTTTATGAATATTTTGTTTTCTACTAGTGACTACTTAAAAATTTGCATTTGATGCAATAACGCTTTAAATTCAAACTAAAATGAATTAACATATATTGTCTTTAAAGTACATTTAGCGGTACAATGATAAAATTGAAAGACTTATGACTTAAATTAACTTATTTTTACATCTGATAAAAAATATATAGATATATAGTGAAGTTTCAGAAACTACTGCCGATTTTTATGAATATTTTGTTTTAACAATGGTAAATTTAAAAGTTATATTCAGCAACGCTTTAAATTCTAACTAAAATTTAATTACTACTGATTGTATTCAATGAACATTTAACCTTAGTATGATAAGACTTATGATTTAAGTTAACTTACTTTTACGTCTGAGAAAAAAAAAAAAAATATATATATATATATTAGATTTCGTGCAGATTTTTATGATAATTTTTTAGATTTTTGTTGAAAATAACGTTACATTATAAACAAGATTTTCAAAAGACTTGAAGTTTTTTATTTTGCATTTTAATAATTTTAATCTGTCTCTCTCTATTATTATCATTATTATTATTATTTTTTACCCTGTATTAAAATTATTGGTTAATTCTTTGATGAATGTCGCTTTGTGGTGAAATTTGGTTGTTCGTTTTTCATCGGCAGTTTTTATCTTTTGCTCGGAAAGTATATGTAATTTTTGTTCTCTAAGTTGATTATAAAAGTTCAAAAGTGTGATTTTAGAATGGCAGTAGGTAACGCTACATGCCCTTGTGGTCTACAGAAAACTTGATAGATGAATAGGATGCATTATAAGTTTATTTAGAAAGATGTGTTTTTGTGGACTTACACTTTTCATTTCCTCCTTATACTACAGATATGGGGGGATACTACAGATATGATATGGGTTTTCGACATCGGTCTTTTTACTTTTTTACACGTTTTCATGTGTGATGAATCTGAAATTATCATAATGGGTATGGTGTCCACTGTAGGGTGTCTGTTAGTTTGTTAGTGTATTTGTATATCAGTTTGTTAATTTATATACATGCGATTTCACGAACATAGGATTGCAGAGATGTCGGGAAAATTTTAAAATACTATTTATGACACTGGCAAGAACGCTATTCATTTGCAACATTCTAATTAAAAACTTCAGAAGTTATTCGAAATATACGATTTTCTTAACATGGGATAACTAGGCAAAATTTCACGTAAACGTGCATGTAAAGAAATATATTTATCGTAAAGATGTAAGAACTGCTCTTAAATATCAGTTTTGATGCTGAAATGAACATCATTCATTATAAACATTTTACTTTAAAAACATTCCAAGTTATTGGAAATTTAAGAATTTCTTAACGTGGCAGAATATGGCAAAATTTCGCATAAATGTCAGTTTTGAGGGATATTTTCATCGTAAAGATATCAGATCCTTTTTAAAATATCATATAACATACTGGCATAAACATCCTTAACTAGGAATTTTCTAATTTAAAATTTAGCAAGATATTCGAAATTTACCGATTACTTAGCATTTCAGAATAGGAACGTCTATTTTGAGGGATATTTTCATCGTAAAGATGCCAGACTACTTTAAAAATATTTAGAATACTGTCATAAATATCCTTGACAATGTATTTTGTACTTTAAAAATTTCGTAAGTTATTCAAACTTTACGATTTACTGAATAGAAATTTCGCATAATCGTCGATTTTGAGGGATATTTGCATCATAAATATAGGCAATTTCTTAAATGACATTTATAATAATTGTTTGAACATGATTGACTACAAGTATTCTAATTTGAAAATTTCGTAAGTTATTCGAAATTTAAGATTTTATTAACACAGCAGAATCGGGCGATATTCCACGTAAGTTTGTATTTTGAGGATTGTTGCTTTGGAAATACTATGGAATTGCAGGAAAACTAAACTACGAAATTGATCCCACTAAAATAAATTGATAGATTAGAATAAGCTAAACATATCAAATTGAACGGTGGGTAACCTGTTAGGTGGGGATTTCATTCTATCACTGTGTCGAGCGAATGGTCAAATCCATTTCTCTTAACATGAATATAACAATTTCTGTACTAGAAATTTATGAAAACATACATATGGGGGTACTGAGCAGAGTCGTTTTATGCCAACTATTTTTACACAATATTGAAAACAAACATGCAGCTAAAAAAATGCAGAATAATTTCCTTTAAATCTACATTTTAGATATTTTAATCTATGGGAAAAATTAAATTAAAAATAAAGCGCATAATTTCGCAATTTACGAACCTAAAATTAGAAGTTTAAATATCATTCTGTTTCTGTCTCATAAAATGGAATTAATTGTAAAAAACAAAGAAAGAAAAAAAAAAAAAAACAGCATGTTAACTAGAATAATATTTAAAATTATTTATAATGCAGATTTTTAACGGATTTAATGATTTAGATTTATATGAGTACATTTATGAGTAGTTCAAAATTCGAATATGGGATACAAAATTTTATGACGTGAGTATATTTATGAAATAAAAATAAAACTTATTATAATTAAAATAGGAATTTATCGCTTCTAAGTTTAAGAGGCCAAGCATACTCATACTTAATTGATGTATATTTGAATAAATTTAAATCCTCATTAATTAGAAGTGGAATTAAATGATCATGCTACCTTTCTGACATTTTTTATCAGATTGAAGGTAGATACCATTTAATCTGCATCATCCTTAACTTATTTCAAATTTATATTTGCTTTCACTGCTTAAATACTCAGAATGCAGAATCAATCTGTAGATCTAAAAACACCAAGACTTCAAATTTTGTTTCAATTCATCAATTTTTCTAAACCTCGTTAACCATAAAATGACAATAGATAAAATAAAATAAAATAAAATAAAAAATCGTTGATTACATTTTCAATCTGGCAAATTCTACAACAATAAAGATATCTATTAAACACTTTTATCCGTTTTTCATGAACTCGACCAAACTCATTAATCTCAAACCTGAAATCAACTTCGCGCATTAATTCTTCACAAAACTCCAACATTTTCGCAAATTTTGTAATGTATCCAACAACGTTTTAAAAATTATATGAATAATGAATAGTAAAACGCCCTAAACTTTTATAGTCTATTAACGTACCACAAAATATTATTTAAGAAATTTAAAAACCAAATGAAAATAAATAAATTAAAAAATAATAAATAAATAAATAATTAAGTAATAAATAAATAATAATAAATAAATAAATAAACAAATAAATTGTAAGAATAATATGGAGCTTTTAAAATTTTAATTTTACCCATTGTCGATAATTATCAAAATTTTACACTATCGAAGGAAAATTTTATAAAAAAAAATATATCGAAGTCCGTGTATTATTGTTTTTAGCATTTTAATTACGTTCCAATGACAATAAAAAAAAATATGCATTGTACATCTTGATTTTAATAATAAGGGTATATATATATATATAGATAGATAGATAGATAGATTTTGCTTAACAAAGTTTTAGGGCTTTTTACATGATTGTAAAATGTTTATTGTTATTAAATAAATAAGAATTTTGTTCAAACTGTATATGTCAGTCGCTATTAATATAAAAAATATTAAACACAATAACTTAGCTTTTATATTAAATATGTTATAGTAAATGTTACTATTGTAATTTAAGTACATTTTTTTTTATATTATAATATTTAAAACTATAATATTTTTACTACGAGATTAATTACACAATAAGAATGAATGCTGAACCTATGTAAACTAATAATATATTTAATACTTTGGCTGTCATGGCTATCATATGTGATAGCCAGGGATGTTTGCGTTGGGACACGGGCTATCAGATATGATAGCCATGGATTTTCAACACTTCAGTCCTTGGCTATAAAAATGATATCAGTTACATGAAAATCGTACTGGAGTTTGATTGTTGGACAATATTAATCTTCCCACGTATTGCAAAATGAATCATATTGAAAAATAATTTTTTTTATATAATTTTATGTCGAAAAATATACAAATTACATAACATAATTTTTCAGCACAGTGGAGAACATTTGTAATTTTGGTTTGGCAGTCAAAGTGTTAATTCAATCAGTATAGGAAAAAAATATTTTTGTTGATTGAATTTATATTATTTTAATTACAGGATCTTGTTTTCATTATTTTAATATGGTTAAGCCTCCATAGGCTTTACCAATCTCTAATTATTTACAATAATTATGGAATCTTCTGAAAAAAGATATAAACATTGCAGTGTCAAGTATTATATTTCTTAAAAAATAATGATATTTGCAATTTAAAATCGTATTATTAACATTTTTCAAAGCGGTGTAGAGAAAATAAAAATCACAAATGGTATTTGATGCTCTATTATCCGCTTTGCAAGAAAAATAAAGTTTTTAAATTGTATAATACAAGTATTATAGGCATGAAATCTAAGTAATTATATCTAATAATCTCCTTAAAAGTTATATAAACTTTGACATTAAAATATCTCATATAAAGTAAGATTAAATGACAAATTTGAGAAATATTTAATTAAGATAACTTGTCAAAATTTGAAAAGCCATTTCATTATACGCTGACTTATTGTAAATAAAGACGCGTCAAAATTATAGTTATATTTAATTTGCAACATTAATCATTTGAAGTAATTTTCAGAGAAACTGTTAACTTTGTAATATTGAAAGTGTTATATGCTGCATAAAGGATTAAGATAAGTTTTATACACAGTACTTAGATTGTTAAGTTATAACTATGTAATGTAATTAAGCTTGGTTGTTCCGTTAAGTACCCAATCGTGACAATTATAATATGAAGAAATTTCGCACACCAGCGAATTGTTTGTTAAAATTTATGTGTCTCAAAACAAATATTACGTTAATTTAGAAATTGTTGTCGTGTTCTACTTATGTATTAAACGTATAAATGTTTAAAAAAAAGAAGTAGAAAAAAAAGTAAAAATCATTTTACAAACGTTAGGAAAAGTATTTTAGCATTTATGGAAAAAAAAAAAAAAAAAAAAAAAAAACTGAAAATTATTGGCAAGATCAATTAGAAAGAAATCACGTTAATAAGTACCTTTTATTGACACTTGTTTATGGACAGTGTTGTGCATAATTTTATCTCTAATTTTTTTAATTTGAGTTGAATTACGCTCGTTTTTTAAATTCTGAACTTAAGTTGAACGAAAATCATATTTTTGGCTGGAAAAAGCAGCTTAAACTCAAACTCATATTAAATTTATTGTTTTTAAGAATAATTTGCACATTTTTTTTTTTCTTTTTAAACATTAGAGAGCAGCTCCCTATCATTTAATAAAGAAGCACCACAAAACTGGTGTTGTAAAAATTATTACTTAAAACTTTGAATAAACACCATAAAATGCAATAAACTCTCAACAATTGTTTCGGGTCGAAAAAACACACAACCCTTCATCAGGCGAATAAAGTAAGCACGAGTGCTGCAGTCAAAGCGGCAACGCCTATCATGCTTTTGTCCATCTAACATTATAATTCTGAAAACAATACGTGGAGTGACATTTGATTTGTAGAATGTATTGTAGCACGGTGCGGAGAGGATTGTGCCAAAAAAATGTGTTGATATTTGAAAAAAATATGTTCCGAATATTCAAAGATCAAGTAACTTCGATGCAATAAATTTATGAATTTTAATTTATGCAATAATTTATACTGGCTGTAACATGTGATTATGAGGCTTCTTTTAACTAGTGGATCTGCAGGTCAGGAGCCTCATGCATTACACAAAAGATCATCTTTTTAATTATTTATTATTATTTTATTATTCCTTATGATATAATATACATATTTATTTATTCGATTGATTTGCTACATGAACACAAACGTTTCTGAGGGGAGCTCACGCCCCCCTCAACCCCCTGCTGTATCTGTCTTTCTATATATATCTGTATATCTATATATATATGTATATATATATATATACATATATATATATATACATATATAATATATGTATTCCTAATAACTGATTGCCTTGTATTAATTCCCTGTAATTCATAAATACTTATATCAAGTTTCATGCAAAAGAATTACATAAGATATCGGAATTATTTTGCTCAACCTTGTAAATGAATAACTAATTCTATGCCCACCCTTCTCCACTGAAAAACATTCTTTTAAAATTCTAACAAAATTCCATTATATTTAACGAGGAGTAAGCATGTTAAAATAAACTTTTAAGAAATACCGAGTATAGACCGTACTAGTACGAAATCATTTTATGTATCTCAGAAAAGGCGCCACAGTAATTATATACACTAAAAAAATACACATGTTTAATTCATTAATACATATTAATATTTAAACCTAATTTGACATTATTTACGTCATCTGAAATCATTTGTGAGGTCACGTAAATAAATTATTTAGTCTATACATATCCTTTTTCTAGAGTAAATATGCTTTTAAGCATCTTTATAATGTATGTTAATACCATTATGTTGAATGTAGCATAAACGAATTAAAGATTAAAATTTTAAATAAAAATTTGTTCATAGGCTCTAACGTCACGAAATATATTTTGTGTGTCTCCGTAAACGAACCATAAACATTTTATACAGCAGTAAAAACTATTCAGCTTATTCTACGTTTTTCATGAATACCTGTTCAAAATTTGACATAATTTGGCAGATTATGTTACACTGTCAGAACACTTTTGCATAGTCTTGTAATTAGGAAGTCTAAGAGCACATATTTTCTGCAGAAAACATAAGTTTAAGCATCTCAGCTTAATTAAGTACGCTAATTTCCTTTTATTGATAGCAAAGTAACGATGTCAAAATGCGTTTAACATAAATTCACCCCATATGTTTTAATAGTGAGAATTTTGACGTTTCCCTGTACACAATCCGTAAAAAATATAGACATAAAAATATATAGCTATTTTTATACAGAGCCTGAATATGGGTGCCAATTTGCACGTTATTCGGAAGATTTTTGAGGCCGCTATTGCCGTACATGCAAATTCGGCCCATAAGTCGTAATGTTAAGAAAAAAATTGGTGTGTCCCTCTACAGGAACTACAAATGGAATACACACCCAAAGTTATGCAGCTAAAATTATGTGTTGCTCATAAATTTGGGTTCTAAATTGCGAGTCAATAGTTTGATTTTTGCGGTGGCTATCGCGGTACATACAAATTATTCTCGTTGGCCGTAATGATAAGAAAAACTTTGGTTTGTCCCTGTACAGGAACTACAAATGGAATACACACCATGAACATGTGTACGTGTTATGAACATGTGTACGATGTTTCAAGTCAATAGCGTGATTTTTGCGACCGCTATCGTGCGAAATACTGACAGACAGACAGAGGGAACTCAGTTTGAGTTCCATGGATGTTTCGTCAAAAATTGCCAGTCAACAGCATGTTTTTTGCGGTGACTGTTACGGTACATACGAATTCTTCCCACAAGCCGTAATGATAAGAAAAATTTTGCCGTGTTCCTGTACACGAAATACAAATGAAATACACACCTAACACTATACAGCTAATTCCGTTGGGCTCATGAATATGTCTACAAAATTGCAAGTCAATAGCGTGATTTTACGGCCTCTATCGCGATACATACATATTCTTCCCACCGGCCGTAATGGATTAACGAAATGTTGGCTTGTTTCTGTACACGAACTATAAAAGGAACACACACCCAAGATCTATACAGCTGAATCCGTAGGACTGATGTACATGTGTACCAAATTTCAAGTCAATAGTGTGATTTTCGCGACCGCTATCGCACGACAAACAAACAAATAAACAGGCAAACAAACACACAAACAGTACCAAAAATCGTTTTGAGTCTCAACAGAGGGCCTACACTAACGTTTCGGCAACTATCTGCAATTTTGTGTATGAGATTAACGCATATATTCATGGAGATATAAAAAATAGCTTCTAAGCGATCTGGTTTTTCTATAATAATATTTTTATTTCCATTATCGGACTACCGTATGTAATGCAAATATTTGTATTTAATAAAAAAAAAACTGATATCGAGTTTTCACATAATTCATATGTTTTTAGGTCTCTTGAATGCAAAAAGCTGGTTTTTAACAGTTGGTCAGAGTGTATGCGTGAATGTATCGGGAATCTTCTGGCTATCATACCTTAAAAACAAGTAACGATAGAACGAGAAATTCAAGCATTAAGAAAAGTCTAGGTTACAGATGATTTTTACAACTTTTGGTGAAAATTGGAAAAACAGAAGCAGGATCTTAAGTCCGTATATCAATCATCGTCGGTTTTCTTCAAAGTTGCTTTAAGATCACACTATTTGATATCTTTTTGAATGTATTAGTTTTTTATAAAACAATCTATCATTATTTATACTTTATAAGTGGAACTGAAATTCGGTTTCTTCTGTTGATGATAACTATTTGAATTTTCAAGATATTTGCTTGAGGTATTCATATAAATAGCTCAATACATTCGGGTAATATTATTCAAATCAAATTTCGTTTACGCTTGTTCATGAGCAGTTAAAAAATTAATTAGTAATATCTTTCCATAGCCGCCAACTGTTGTTCCATTTTTTGGATACTTTATAGAAAATTTTTATATTCTTTTGTGGCAGTTTTCGATGATTAAATAAAGTTATATTGACACATTGCATCATTTGCGCAGATTATTGCGTCATCTCATGCGCTGATTGCATCAGACGCATTCTACTGCTATAAATAAAGGTGCCCGACACGTTAATCACCATTTGTTTATTGGATTTTGTCGTAGACTGTGTTGTTGTGTAATTATTGTAATGGGTAGAAAAACCTTCACTTACTGTTACAAAAATGTGACAAATATTGATCTTGTATAAAATTGGATTTTCTGAACGCCAAATAAGTTCGAGGGTAAATGTGAGCAAGACAGCTGTGCATCAAGCTATAAGTAAATTTAAAAATTCAGGAAATTTTCTGGACCTTAAGAAAAGTGGTCGGCCTAGAAAAATTAGTGCACGTGGTGATCAGGTGATTAGGATGCTCGTACGAGATCCAAGGAGATCCTGCAATACGATAAGACATTCTCGGGCTGCAAAATGTGTCAGTCAAAAACGTCAGTTTGAGTACTATTTCAACCCTAAAAGCACAAAATGTTCCAGAAACGTAACAATCATATGACATTGAAACATTATAAACATTTCAGAAACATTTAAAAACGTTTAAATTGCTTTCCGATTAGTCTCAAAAACATAGAAATGTCCGCTATCGTAACAAAAAAATCCGATACGTAACATAAACGTTACAATCACTTAACAGATAGAAAATCAAAAAAGGCGAATGTTTCAGAAATGTATCAGAGAGCATACTTAAATGTGTTACGTTTTTGAAAGATTGTAAACTTTTTACAACATAACATTCTGTACTGTATGGGAAGGCGTCACATAAAAGATTTTAGTTTATCATCTCATAAACCTGCAAGGAAAATCGACTTACTCCAAGTATGAAAAAGTAATGACTCTTAAGGTCCACAAATTTTCGAGAATTTTTAAATTTACTAATAGCTTGATGCACTGCTGTCTTGCTGACAATTACCCTCGAACTTATTTGACGTCCATAAAATCCAATTTTATGCAGGATGAATATTTTTGACTTTTTTATAACACTAAGTGAAGGTTTTTTACCCATCTATATATTAATAGGCAAGCAAAAAATTTGTTGTCCCTTTTTAACATATTAATTATGGGAGTAGAGGGTTGAAAATGGTATCATTCGAAAGGTATGGTTAGCCGGAAGGTGCGAATACAAATATTATTTTCTTACGATGTCAAGAAGGTATTTAAAAATACATTTATTTTTTATGCATTTTCCCCCGTTTTTCCCTTTCATACACGTATTCCTTTACATTAAAAAATACCTAAAAGTAGAAAGTTGTTAAATCTGGCAATTTCATAAAACTCAAATAAATCCATAGACACAGTAATTTGTATAATGTAGCATCACTATACGCAAGCGAAGTGATGACGTCACTGTCTTTCCATGGAGCCATGAAAATGATTTTCTTTGTTAATCGTCCATTTGATTTTTTGTAAAAAATTATTAAAAAATAACGGAAATTATCTGCCGATTTTAATTCCGATATTTGGGTACAGTTATATATAAGTTACTGTCTACGTGTGTTTGATTGAGTTATTTTTTCTGTAAAATTGATAAAATTTTAATTTAAAATCACAAAACTCCAGAAAAAAAAAATGGCAAACTTCCAGTTTCGAATGTAAACATAAACATTTCACTTCCAAGGATGATATTTAAACAATAAATATTCAACTAATATACTAAATAATAGGAAAATGGATTTGTTACTAACTGCTGCATGTATAAGTAGACGAGACGATACGGAAAAAATTCCGATTTCCGTTTTTTGCTGAATTTACATGTTTTGAGCTTACTTTACGTTTCAATTAACTGAAATTGGCTACTTATTTTTTTTTAAAGTGTCTTTATTGCTAGCTTTTGTTGGTAGAAGAAGCAAGTAGAAGATACATAAAAACTTTTGATTTCCGGTTTTCGATGAATTTACACGTTTTGAGATTTCCTTGCATTTTAATAAAGTTAAATTGACTACCTATTTTAATTTTTTAAAAAGTGGATTTATTATTCTTTCCTCTGCATATATAAGTAGAAAATATAAGATTCAGGAAAGTTTTAGATTTTCTGTTTTTGACAATTGCCGCAGCTGTGTTGCAATTGCATTCCGTTTAGGACAAGGCAATAACTTTGCTTTGCCTCGCATTGCAAAAAAAATGGTCGAGTTTCGACCACTGGGCGATACTAGTTAGAATAATTACACAACAGCACTGTTTATGACAAAGTTCAATAAACAACCGGCGATAAACGTGCCGAACACCTTTATTTATAGCATTACAATGCGTCTGATGCAATTTGCACATGAGATAACGCAATAATATGTGCAAATGGCGCAATGAGTTAAAATACTGAAAATCGGCTAGTAGATAGCAAAATTTCACCGGATTAACTTTAAATTATTGAAAATATTTGAGTTTTACAGGAATAGCTGTGTATACTTTTATGCGTATTCTGTTTGTGGTTCGTGTACCGGGCATACTGAAATATTTAATGTCATTTTGGCCTACAGAGAAAATTTACCGTGATTACGCCAGTAAAATCTCACGATTGACTTGAAAACTGGTGTACCTGTTTATATTCACAGAAATATGAAATTAAAAAATATCTGCTCAGTAATATGTGATTCAAATGGCTCATTCATGCTTCCGATATGCAGATCCATTAATTGGTTTATATTGTTATTTCAACAATAACTTTGTTTAGATAACCAAACCCATATGCTTCGATTGACCAAAATAATATGGATAAAAGAAATTCATTGCTACTAAATAATCCTATAAACTACTGTAAGTAACTCTGTGAAGCGCCAATGAGATAAACGTCCAACCGAGGGATGTGTTGTGTCAAGAAAACCGTTTATTTAAATAAACAGAACAAATTTGGTTTACTGAAATTTTGTTGAATCAAGAAAACTATTTGGTTAAAACAGTAAAATGATTTGGTTTTGTGTAAAATAAATAAATAAATAAATAAGTAAATAAATAAAAATAAAGATAAAAATAAAATCGTTAAGGCTTTAACAAAAAATAAATTAGTTGGTTTAACTAGTTTTTTATTGTTCAAAGAAAAATTGTATATATATTCTGGAGAATTTTAAAGAAATCTATTATATTTTTTACTATACAAAGTTTAAATTAATTATTATGGAAATGCTTTTACGGTTTGATATGTTGCGAAAAATTGAAAACCAATTAAATAAGACAAAAAACTTAAATAACTTAACACTAATTAAGAGAGCAAATGAAATAGTTCCCATTTTCAAAGTATGTTTAACTTTAAGCTGATTAAAATCTCTGATTCCCAATTTTAAGTCAAATCAATTTAAATGTCAAACGTATATTCACTTGTTCAACTAAATGTGTGACGTATTTTTCATTCTGCTGAAAGTTAAACAAAATGTTACTTTGTAAGTAAACTTTTCTTTAATTGAATTATCTGAAACGCAAATCTCTATTACTTATACTAATTATTTTAATAAAAGGTTGGAAAAGGTAATTGTTAGATTTAGCTGCATACCTTAAACAGATTAAGTAAGGTTGGGTGATTGGTTGAGTTTAAAGTCACACTATTATTGCGTCAAAGGAAATCATTAAGTAAGGAAAATGTGATAAGTGTTAAAATCATAAAAACTGTTTGCTATATCGAAGTGGTATTTTTCAATGTAAGTTTACATTTGTTTAATGTTACATGTTAAATTTGCACTTTCAAATTTTTATTTTATTATAGCAATATTTCATTAAAGAACTTGAAAATAGTTATAAGATAATCTTGAACAATAAAATCGATATAATGTCTTTAAATGTAAAATTTTTTAAACGCGCTTTGTAAATGCGTAAAATATTGCGTAGCATAATAAATTAAACATATTTGAACTTTGAATTTTATTCTTAAAAATGTTCTAGTGTGGCACTCACACGACTTTCTATTACCCTGAAATTCAATACCATAAAGACAGTTTGGACATTATAGGATAAGAAAACGAATCCTGTTATGCAAACCTACGTTAAATCAATTCAAATTAGGCTTTAGAACAGCTTTATGAATAAATAATTGAATGCTAGGGAGAGATACCGCTCACTCTAACCCCCCGTTTCATTACTTTACCTGCATTTATATAGAATTCGAATCTGTTAAAAAAAAATAATAATAATAAATAAATAAATAAAGAAGCATAGTACTATTGCATTTGCAGGATACTTATTTTTTCTGGTTGATATTATGAAACATTCAACATTTCCTACTTAAAATTTGTCCAATTATTCACACTTCAGATTTGTTTAAATGAATAATCAAATTTGGTGGTTTCTTTAAAAAAATTACAATCTAAAAAAAAAAAAAAACTATAATAAGTAATAATTAATTCACCAATAATTACACTCTGTCTTAATCATGACATGTTGGTCTTTGGATGAGATTGCTTAAGACTAAGTAAAAAGTATAAGTTAAACCGCACATTTTAAGTATTTACAGTCGGTCACAGAAGTACCCGAAGACTAGCAAAAATTCCTATGTAAACAAAGTACACACTTCCAAAGGTTTTGTTAAATAAATCCTTGTCGAATCCTGTATTTAGACAGTGTAAGAACATGATTCGATAAGGATTTATTTAACAAATTCATATGAAGTGAGCTATTTTTTACATAGGAATGTTTGCTAGTGTTCGGACATTTTGTTACTGACTGTACCTAAAAGTAAATCTCTTTTTTCACGTGAGATGGTGCTTGCTCCCGCTACGTTGAAAGTTAAATATAAACTGAACTTTAAAAAGGTTAACGTTAAAATTAAAAATCACCTTTTTAAAATTGTTAAAAGTTTTTATAGAATAATAACTAACAAATAATGCAACCAATTAAAGCATTTCAGTAGCACCTAAATCGATAAATCGTTTCTAAACTTTTAATTTTTTTCTTTTTTCTAATGTTCGTTTGGCAACCTGTTTATTTCTACAATCTCCGTAAGTAACATTTAACATGTGGATTGCTTAAATTACTTATTCCTTGTTTAAATTTTGGTTGGTTTGTTTTATTGATTAATTTAATTTCCTTTTTTTATTTTAATTCAATTTCTTTTTTTATTTTGTTTTGTTGTAAGATAGAGACTTGAGCTGTATATTTGCTGGTATTAGCTATACAGTTTTCCGAAATCTTACATATGCTGATAGAAATGCAAGTTTCCTGATTGGTGAACATTTCTAATTTCCAGCATTTAAAATTCCAATTTTCAATTCATGAATTCCATTTTTTCCCCTTTTAACGCAACTCTTTGGTGATTTTATTCTTTCTCTTTTCTCTAAGATGTTGATTGTTACTAATAATTCCTAGTTTTTGTAAATTCTCTCATCGTTAGGATTATGTGTTATGTTAGTGTCATTTCTCTTCTGCGTAAGTACTTTAACATGTTTTTACTAATCATTGGTACTCAAATTAAATTAATACCGTGGCTATTTTTATTCGAAATAAATCTCAATTAAAATTTAATTTTATGTTGGTATCTTCATCTATCTTTTGTCTGTTGAGTGTTACAATGGTACTAAATAATGCAGATTATATATATATATATATATATATATATAGTAATATATAAATGCAGAAATATATAAACAAATGAATGAAATTAAATGTAGAAATATATGTACACAAATGAATGTAATTATACCCCAAAAAACACTGAGATCTTCATCAGGGAGGCCCCTCAGTGTAGGGGTGAATGAGAAGTTTCTGAAAGGACAGTAGCTATAAGCTAATAACTATCCTTAGCCCCCAACTTCTCACCAAACAGAAAACCACCAATAACTGAAGAGAAATCAAACATACATATAATGTATAAAACTACTAAAATATTTTATAAAACCATCAAATTTTAAAAGTTATAAAACCACATCAATTCATTTAAAATTATATACAATACAAAAGAGAATTACCGAAGGTAAACAAGAAAGTATTAAAAGAAATAAAAATTACAACCTTTCAACTGGAACACAAACTATCTTCGGCCAACGGGGCTACTCGTTGGTACATCAATATCGCCCTTAAATGAGGAAGTAGAACCAACCGAGACAGGAAAACTCTGAAAAGTCACAGTTAAAAATTGTGACGGGTAACAGTTAATTTGCAGTGTACTTTTTAGATCTTCAAGAGCATATTTTAAATCATCTTCATTATTGCAAATAGAATGAATTCTTTTAAGCTGTGCGAACATAATGTTTTTTAAAACTTTACTACTCATATTTGAAAACCAATTAGTAAGACTATTAACTTTAAAATTAAAATCCTTTCTTTTATCATATAATCCAATTAGCCATTTATCTTCATTTCTCTTTATATTTAAATCAAGGAAAGAAATTTTATCGGTATCTGTACGGTTCAAAACCAATTCCTTAGGATATATTTTTTTAGCGATATTTTCGAAACAATTACAGTTAAAAACAATTAAATCATCTATATATCTATAGAAAGTAATATTTATAAAGTTTTTTTCGAAAAAATATAAAAATAAATTGGCGAAAGCACTCGAAAAACTCGTTCCCATTGGGATCCCCTCCGCTGTAAAAAGTAATCTTTCCCGTTAAACAAAACGTTTTCAAAAATACAAAACCTTATAAGATTAGTCCAATAATTTTTATCACAATTTAAGTAGCTGCCAAATTCATCATAAATGCTTTCAAAAACTTCAATTACCAAGTTATGTGGAATACTGCCAAACAAATTTTCAAAGTCATAGGTATTTACGGAAGTAATGCTTTCTGAATTATTCTTGAAATATTCTAAGACTTTCTGGTTATTATTTATGATGTTACAATCATTAGCAGAATTTATTACTTTTAAAACTGAATTTAAATATTTAAACAAGATTTTACCAGCTTTATCATTATAGCTATTAGTACCACAGGTGACAAAACGAAATTTAACTGGATTTTTATGAAATTTTACAGTAACGAAAAGATATGGAAAATTAAAACAATTTCTGCTTAAACTTAGTTTTTTATCAAAGGCCAATATACGTTTTTTGATAATAGAGGGGTTGTCAGTTAATTTATTGAAAGAACTATTACTTGAATATTCCTTTAAAAGAAGATTTTTATAAAAAACTTTACAAATAATAGCAAAATTACTATTAGCTTTATCAACAGTAGCAATAATAAATTTATCTTTTAAATTTTCAATACTTTTTTTAAGTTCAGCACTATAATTAAATTCATCAAGGTTTAATCTACTATAGTAATTTCTAAGGAAAAGCAATTGTTTCTTAAAAAGGTACAAAAATTTAAATTTCCATTGCTTAAAATCTTCAAAAGGCCAGCTATATTTATAAGAAATTTTTAAAATAAAAATGTCCAAATCTTTTAAAGGAATATTCAAGTAATAGTTCTTTCAATAAATTAACTGACAACCCCTCTATTATCAAAAAACGTATATTGGCCTTTGATAAAAAACTAAGTTTAAGCAGAAATTGTTTTAATTTTCCATATCTTTTCGTTACTGTAAAATTTCATAAAAATCCAGTTAAATTTCGTTTTGTCACCTGTGGTACTAATAGCTATAATGATAAAGCTGGTAAAATCTTGTTTAAATATTTAAATTCAGTTTTAAAAGTAATAAATTCTGCTAATGATTGTAACATCATAAATAATAACCAGAAAGTCTTAGAATATTTCAAGAATAATTCAGAAAGCATTACTTCCGTAAATACCTATGACTTTGAAAATTTGTTTGGCAGTATTCCACATAACTTGGTAATTGAAGTTTTTGAAAGCATTTATGATGAATTTGGCAGCTACTTAAATTGAGATAAAAATTATTGGACTAATCTTATAAGGTTTTGTATTTTTGAAAACGTTTTGTTTAACGGGAAAGATTACTTTTTACAGCGGAGGGGGATCCCAATGGGAACGAATTTTTCGAGTGCTTTCGCCAATTTATTTTTATATTTTTTCGAAAAAAACTTTATAAATATTACTTTCTATAGATATATAGATGATTTAATTGTTTTTAACTGTAATTGTTTCGAAAATATCGCTAAAAAAATATATCCTAAGGAATTGGTTTTGAACCGTACAGATACCGATAAAATTTCTTTCCTTGATTTAAATATAAAGAGAAATGAAGATAAATGGCTAATTGGATTATATGATAAAAGAAAGGATTTTAATTTTAAAGTTAATAGTCTTACTAATTGGTTTTCAAATATGAGTAGAAAAGTTTTAAAAAACATTATGTTCGCACAGCTTAAAAGAATTCATTCTATTTGCAATAATGAAGATGATTTAAAATATGCTCTTGAAGATCTAAAAAGTACACTGCAAATTAACTGTTACCCGTCACAATTTTTAACTGTGACTTTTCAGAGTTTTCCTGTCTCGGTTGGTTCTACTTCCTCATTTAAGGGCGATATTGAAGTACCAACGAGTAGCCCCGTTGGCCGAAGATAGTTTGTGTTCCAGTTGAAAGGTTGTAATTTTTATTTCTTTTAATACTTTCTTGTTTACCTTCGGTAATTCTCTTTTGTATTGTATATAATTTTAAATGAATTGATGTGGTTTTATAACTTTTACAATTTGATGGTTTTATAAAATATTTTAGTAGTTTTATACATTATATGTATGTTTGATTTCTCTTCAGTTATTGGTGGTTTTCTGTTTGGTGAGAAGTTGGGGGCTAAGGATAGTTATTAGCTTATAGCTACTGTCCTTTCAGAAACTTCTCATTCACCCCTACACTGAGGGGCCTCCCTGATGAAGATCTCAGTGTTTTTTGGGGTATAATTACATTCATTTGTGTACATATATTTCTACATTTAATTTCATTCATTTGTTTATATATTTCTGCATTTATATATTACTATATCAAAGTTTTGCATTTCCTTTCGCTGCAATCTTGCGCATTGGTTTGTAATTCTCCTGTTGATTTTTCTAATCAGTAAAACTTATATTTTTATATATTTTCCTGTCAATTGTTTTCTATATATATATATATATATATATATATATATATATATATATATATATATACATACAACGTTTAAACGTTAAAAAGAAAAAAAAAAACCTTGAATATTGAGGGAACCTCAAACCTATAAATATACAAAAAACTAACGCTAAATATTTATTTCAAAAAATACTTTATTTAACACATGTATATGAAGAATTAATTTAAATTTCTGCTGTTTTCTTGAGCATGGTAAAATATTATAGTACACTATAAAAATAGGGTTTTTTTAAAAAAAATAAGTATATATTATCTCAAAATAGCTCCGAAACGACACATACTTAAACTTGTAAACCCATGTACTCATTTTTGAGCATATCGACATGCTCAAAAATGGGGTTCACCAATAAGAATCCCAATATCCCTATGTTTGACATGTCAATGTACTCAAACATGAGTACATGGGTTTTGAAATTTAAGTATATATTGTTTCGGAGCTTTTTTGAGACAATATATACTTATTTTTAAGAACCTGTGTTTTACAGTGTAAAGCACTTCCACTTATTACATTCAATAGAAAATAATTTTCTCGCTTACTTATTGGCAGCCTTGTATATCTTCTAAAAATTAATATCACACCACATTGTACACATAAATATAATCCTATATTAATAACATAGAGCACAGCCTGCAATGCACTTCCATAAATTTCCAAGTATTATCACTCCATATTCTAATACTTTTGTGTAACATTGTAAACGAACTGTGAATGATTTTCATACCTTATTCTATATGAAACATGCTTTTATGCCTATAATATATACAGTACATATTCATTTTATTTCGTTTAATGCAGCTCATAGATGTTAAACTCTTGTTATTTACAGCTATCCCCATATACACAATGTTTGTGATTTATCTTGGATGTTCTTGTGCACGAACCATTTACTTTATCTCAACGAAAAATTTAGTGTAGCATCCTTATATGATACATATTTAGAATACCGAATTCAGAATTCCTGTGCTATTTGTTCTTGAGATGTGGTGATGACAGACACACAGATGAACCGCTAAAAATATGATATTCGGATTCAGGGGACTTGAAAATGTGTAAATATAGCAAAAAATCAATTTCCAAAATTTGACCCCAAAACAATTTCTCTAACATATGTATGAATAAGGATAAGGAAAAAAAACATATATTCAATAAATATCGCCTTAAAGTTATTTTACTAACTGCAAAACAGCGTTTCTAATAAAATTAAAGTTTCAATATTAATTTTAATTAAAAAAAAACCATTTCTATAAATACTAGTTAATACCCGTCAAAATTTAACGGATGATGTGCAACTAAAATCTCTTCACTGCGTAAAGTTTAAAACATCCTTGCTATTTCACATTGCTCTTCACCGGTTTAAAACCACCTGCCCAATTTTCCATATTTGTAAAAGCACTTGGATATAATCCAAAATATTAACTTATTATATTCTAAAAATAAACTGCAAATTGGAATAAAGTTAAAATTTGTTTTTAATGGAATAGCATTATACCACTTCATTCTATCAAAAGAGTATATTTCAACAAAAGTATACTGTTAAAAATAAATAAATAAATAAATAAGAATGAATTTAATACTTCAGCAAATTAATTTTCTCATTAAATTTTTAATAATAAATTATACTATGTAAATTTTTACTCGTATAAAGTATCAATATTTTAATGTTATCCTTTTCAAATTATTTTTACTCTAATATAGTATTGAAATGAAATATCAGAAGTTATAATAATTAGATAAATAATAATTAAATAAATAAATAAAATAAAATAAAACCTCCTTTGACTTTAAATATTTATCCCCATCTTTTCTGAACAAAGTTTTCAACTGATGAAAGTTAACTTTTAAAGAACAATGAACTTTGATAATTTGTTAATTTTAAAAGATTTTTTTTTCTTTTAAGAAATGGAAAAAAATAATTTTAAGAATATGGTATAATATATTGACATGACAATAGATGGCGCCACATCCAGTGTACAGAAATTTTCGGCGAGCGAAAATGCATACGATGGTAACTTGATTTGGAGTATCTTTTCGGGAGTTATCGTGATGACAAAGTTTTCATTATAGATAGATAGATAGACAGAAGGATAGATATAGATAAACAAAGTGATTGCTATAAGTCGATTTCTGAAGAAATCAACCTAAAAATCGCATTAATTAAAATTTTTATGCTCTGCCAGATACAATCGATACATGGTCCAGTGCATCGTAAGGGGCAGCAATACTTTACTGTTCCAAAATCACATTTACTGTTACTTAACACTTCCTGTTTTAATACCGACAGTATTGCTTACAAAAAAGAAAAATATATGTACTAACAAGAAAAAAAAATCTGTAACCATTGATCAATATTTAATCCGGCTACAGGAGAAAAAATAGGTGATTATTGACATATTCAGATGTCATATCATCGTAATTTTTTGTAAATTTGGAAAACACAAATTAAAAAAAAAAAAAAAAGAAAAAAAAAAGAAAAAGTTACAGCACTTACCTCCATAGAATATATAATCTTCTAACATGATAAAAGAATTATATAACAAAATATTTCATTGTTAAAAAAATGTCATCATTATAATTAGTCGGGGGTCTCAATTGTATGCCAATATATATATATATATATATATATATATATATATATACATATATATACATACATTATTATTTTTTTTTTCAAGATGCCATAAGGTAAAGTCTGCCAAGTGATTCTACCGTCCAAGCTATATAAGTCGCGCATAAATAGCATATGTTGTGAAGATATGAGGCCACATATGCTCAAATACTTAAAATATCGCCGAGAGGTCAAAGGTTGGAAGAATATAAGATTCGTTCAGATGGCGATGGTCTAATAGTGGAAAGTACTTGGTGAAAAGCTGCGGAAGTTGCAAAATTCTGTTATCTAAGTTGTATGGCAATAGTTTTGTAAAGGTGGCATAAAGTGTAATTTACGAAGTAATTCGCCTGTCCAATGTGTATTAAGTAGCGTGTTGTTAATGACTCGTTGCTCTTATGAGAAATTATAATTCATTAGGTCTCTTTTATGTCATTCTAGAGGTATTTTTAGAAGTTTATAAAGTCAAGCAAGATGGTTAGAGTTATTTTTTAGTATTGTGAGTTCGTCCGCTTTACACGACAGTACTTACGCCAAAACAGGCATACAATATATTTTTTTCGCAATGTATTTATTTTACTGCAAGTAGAAGACATTTCACTACAAATTCACATACAATTAATTTATTTCACTAGAAGTATGAATTAAATATATCCTAGTGTATCGTCAAATCATCATAAACCTTTTATTTATTTATTTATTTTTTTTCCTCAAGAGTTCAAGTATAAATGATTGATTTTAACATTTAATGTTTCTTCCTTCATATACATTTTATAAATATTCTACCACTCAAAAAAAAAAAAAAAAAAAAAAACGACCAAGAAGGTTATAGAAATATGTAAATTTTACAAACTCGTACCAAACTATATCGATGAGAAAAATTCTCAAAGCAGTATAAAATAATGATAAAGTAACTTCGTGAACAGTTTTTGATTTTTTTTTTTTTTTTTTTTTCGAAATATATATGAGCATGAGTGGAATTGTTGATCTCGATAATAGAAAGATAATGAAAACTAAAATTTTGAGAGTAAATTGTGAAAACATTGAAAATAAATTTTGGAAGCTTTTAAAACTGATGTAACACTTACTTATAAAAAAGAAAAGAAAAAAAAAAAAAGATTTTTTGAGGTATAATTGAAAAGTCACAATATTCAGCTGGAATATAAGATTGAAGGTTCAATATTTACACTTGCTTTTGACGACGTATCGCTAAAAATCTGCGCAGTCGGTGAACAGAAGTGTAAGAGATTCTATCAAAGTATCAAAGAACTGGACGGGCAATACCAGTGCATATGGTAAGTCCCATGACGGCCGTTTACTGTTGAATGCTAAAATGAAACTATATTCAGGAAATTTGAAAACAAAACAGCCAAAATCAAAATTCCAGGGGAAAATATATTCATTATAAAGCTATTTATCGAGATTTTTATTACTCTGGTGATGCTCATAGTTTACAAATTATTATATATATATATATATATATATATTTCATAGCTCAATTTTATGCCTCAGATGAGGTGCTTTAAAAACTGTTCTACGTATTTTCTTAAAAGATAATGTATTAAATTTCTTTTGTATGCACTTGTGTATGCATTAGTTGATTTTCGGCGTATAGAGAAGTTTAGGCTGTTCTATTGAAACTCTTAAATGTAAATGAAAGTCTTTATTTCTGACACTTCTCTACCAAATTCTTTCAAACATGCTACGTAAATCACCTTTTAGATATTATTTTATATTTTTAGTAATTTTTTGTGTTTTTTTGTATTTTTATATACTCTTGTAGTTTTTTTCTTTTTTTTTAATTATTATTAAAGGGAAACTGAGAGAAGTCTGGATTAGGAAGGTCAGTTTTAGATTTGGAGTGTGCATGTCTCGAAAAACTTTACGTATTGTTTTAGATTAATTACATATAGCTTTTTTTTTTTTTTTTCAATTATTATCTTTACGACGTTTTTAATGATTACTACATGGAAACTGGTAAGCGTGTGATTAATTATGTTATTTTTATACGTTTTGATCATAATTTATATAAAAGCATTTAAAACATGTGTAATAGTGGGTAACGGTAGCATTTATGTATTAGTGCGTAATTGTCTTTGAACACGATATTTTTTTTTTTTTTTTTTTTTTTTTTGGAATAATTTGTGCATACTTAGTCAACGAGTTTATTACTCAATATTTTCCAATACTTTGGACTAGTGTGCCAATACTGATAGTCATCCAACATCTCAGGTTTAAAAATAAATAAATAAATAAATAAATAAATAACAAAGCATAAAATATACAGGTATTTTGGACGTCTTGTAATTATTTGCATTTTTTTTTTTTTTTTTTTTTTTTTTTTTTAAGATTACCGCAGGTATTTTGAAGAAAAATAGAAAAATAAAAACAGACACGTCTTCTTCTGCAAAGATTCAGGATTTTTAAAGGTTCCATACAGGTCTACCTGAAATACCTGTATGGAACCTTTAAAAAGTCCGAAATACACTAAGAAAAAGTTCTGTAACTGACATCTAGAATGTAAATTGTGGCTCTAGAAAAAATAGTTCCATGTCATCCTTATAACTTCTAGCCCCCTTCGAAAGCGAGTTCTAGAAGCCCCTATTAGAATTCTAGAGCGTTTGCCTATATTCTCGAGGGCAAAGTTGTTTAAAAATCTCTGGTTCATTACCAAATTCTATAAAAATCAAGCGGGAATTTCTCGCAGTATAAAGTATTCAGAATATTGTTTCTCTATCTAGAAATGTGTACACTAGAAATTCTCAATCATTTCGTCGATTCAGTTTATTGGCGTGGCTTATGCGCACAGCTCGGATATCTATATTTTTATTTAAGGGATTTAGAACACGGGATTTTATGATTATCGTAGACGTATTCTATCTTTCACGGACATTTGATAGATTAAAATTATCTCTTTGTTCTATCCTATATTGCAGAATGTTTCTCTGTATGTTAATATGATTGTTATTTTCAATATTATTATTATTGAAAAAACGTATAAAATCACTTCTAAAACACGTATGTATTTTATTATTATTATTATTATTAAAATCAAAGAGAAAGCTTTTCGCTATTATTATAATAGCATCTTCATGTGTTATTAATTAACAGCAGAGCAGACAGCATTATATACTGGAGAAGTTCAATACAGTTATAGTTATTATTATTATAAAAGTATTTTTTTACAAAATATTAAAGAATATTACATACAAACATTAACTGTATGTGATTGGATTGTTGCAACATTTTTTCCCCCTTTCTTTCATTTGATCCAGTCTATAAAATTATTGAAAAAATTGAAAAAATATATTCTTTTGAAATACTTCAAACACAGAACATTCTTGTCATTCTCTAATTTCAGTTAAGAAATATAAAACATTGTTTCCTTCTGAGAACGCCTACTTCCATTTCAAACATACAACTTTTTTTTTTTTTTTCATTAACGCTGTCATATATATATAAAACATTCTGAAGAGAAAATACTGTTTACGTGTCAGAATAATATCTTCTGTCTTATAGGACTTTAAGAAAAGTATTAAGAACAAATTCTAAGAAATATCTTCTTAAATTGAATTTGGGTGAGAAAAAAAAAAAAAAAAAAAAAAAAAAAAAGAGGCTTTTAAAACATACAAAAACAACTAAGTGTATGTCTTTGTGAAGAAGTATGTTGTAAATTGTAACTTTGATATATTAAATTAAACTGCTATTGCTTCGAACATATTTAATATATAAATATACAATTATATAATGAGATATTTGTAAACGCATCAGGGGGACCGGAAAATAATGTCGTTTTGAATTAATAAAATGGAACCGGAAATTTTTGTTTAACAGTGTTTACATGGTACTTTACAAATAACCATCTTATAACTTACCTAAGAATATCTTGAATTTTATCCAAGATAAATTTCCGATGTCAGTATTTTAATTCAAAACGACATATTTTATTTTCTGGTCCCCCTAATATATGTATATATATATAAATTCATTATTGTTTAATAATAAATTTATAAAGGGCTTACAATAGGAAATTTGCACGTTTTGATAGAAAATGAAAAGGTAAGAAAATAAATACATACATTTTGTTTATTTGAAATCTAATTACGGATTTATAACACTTTTAACATCGCACTAATTACTGTATCGAGAAAACGCAATATAATGTATCATGACGTCAATTTTTATGACAACAAATGGGAGTAATCTTTGTTTACATTCGATTTTGTCCTTTGCTTCGCTTCTTAAATCAGTGAAATAGGTTTTGTATTTTATAATAATGACGGATACTAAAAAATTGTAGTATAAATATTGTATTTTACCACTCTGCACTAATACAGTGGCTAATTCTTCTCAAAAGCTATTCTTTAGCGTTCCATAGGATCCTATTAAACGAAAACATTGAACAACCGCCATGAAAAGAAAACAGTTGAAAATAATGATAATGGAAAATTGTGATGATGATATTAAATGATTATAAGATGTAAAAGAAATGCTCAGAAATCACATAAAAGATTGATAATTACGTAAGTTAAAATGAATTGCTGCTTGCTAAATAGGCTAACAAAATGTAAACATTGAAGCATCATAAAGTGTGACGTCAGGCAGCGTTTTGAAGTCATGTGATTTTTGGTTGATTTTAAAGCTATTTTTTAATTTAATGAGAACTTTTTTTGATCTTTTAATAAACGTTTTGAAATTTATGGACATAAAACTACTAGAAAAATTGGATTTTGTTCAAATCCCCCATGTATGCAAATTCCTCATTGTTCCATAGGTTAAAAGAAGCATTTTTTTTTTTTTTTTTTTTTTTTAAGTATAATAAGCTATTTTATTCGAAATTTTCAGTATATAAAGAGCTATACTGAATGAAGGGAGGGCAAAATGGTGTGATAGGGCTAAACGGGGTTTTTGATAACCCCGCTTATACAATGATGTCATATGCATGTCATTGCTATAGGTTGTGCGCGCCGTATCTGATATTCATTTCCACGTGAGATACCGCTTGCAGAGTAACAGATACGCTCTCAAGATATATGTACTTTTTTATTACCCTGATATAAAGTAAGTGTGATGTTTGTATATTTTAATTGTTAGGTTAGCTTGCAGATACGAACGTGACAATTTGTATTAGCTAAAATGGATGTTTTTTTAAATGAATTGCATGGAAGAGTAGAACTACATCCAGTGTGATTTAATATGTAGGCCTAGTTGTTTTGCATGGCTGCTAGGGCAAAACGGGGTATCTCGAGGTGGGGTCGAAAGGCAATTGTCAAAATGCTAAATGGCAAAAAAATCGGGTGTCGGACAGTTCACAAGCCAAGAGAAGTCGCGGTCCTACCCTACCAACAAACGACATATCGTCAGACAGTGATCCAGACGATGTCGATGTTACATGCTTGTATTCTCACGAAATATGCATATGCAAGATCAGCCCAAGGAGAAGGATGGTTCAAGTGCAGTGAATGTAACAAATGGGCTCATGACTTGTGAGGACGATGACAGGGTTCGTATGTAAAATGTGTCAGTAAAGTGTGTTAAGTTGAGAGGTACCCCATTTTGCTCTATCCCGTACGGCAAAAGGGGAAGTTTGCAGCTCTGAATATATTCATATGCAGATCATAAAATACAGTGTATTTCAAATTCCAATACTGCAGAATAACCGCTAAGATTTTAAAACTGAAATAAATGTTACTTACTGTATTTCTTTCTATTTGTCACAGATATATTGGCCAGAATAACCTTAAGTACCCAATTTTGCCCACCCTTCCCCTATATATTACTTTCATTAAAAGTTTTGGAAAATTCAGCCAATGGAACTTATTTCAGGAAACTCTCAGAAAAAAATATCCTCGTGGTTATCAAAAGTGTTATTAAATATGTATATTACTATAGTTCGGGATTGAACGAAACATTTAAACAAAATTACATTTGAATTTTAGCTGAGTTATATGCAAATTAACCCCCTACCCCTTTTTTTTTTCTTTTTAATATTGGGTGTACCATAAGCCTGAAAATATATTAAAAATTCATAAAGATTGAAGAAACGGATAGATTTGAACGCAGTTTTGAAAAAAAAAATTCTGAAGAAGCTTTTTTTTTTTTTTTTTTTTTAACAAAAAAATAAATAATAGTTACAATTTTCGCCGACAGAGGGAGCTATATGTGAACAAATCACAAGTTTCCATATAAATTATATTTATTTCCATGTAAAACTTTATTGACACATACATTCTATTCCATGTGTTCTATATCACCACAAATTACAATTTGCAGACGAGTTGCAACACCGTTACTTATAGCTTCAGTCGGCGACTCTTAGCTCAGGGAAATCATGTTAACAAAAAAGGCTTCTTCCACCAAATCAGTATCGCAATTAAAATTTCAACCTTGCTGTTATAACTGAGCCATTTTCAATTTCAGTGTATAAATTTGTTTATTATTTATCCTCTATTTTTTGTAAGTTCACGTGCTGAACAATATGTCAAAGAAAAAAAGAGTTAAATGAATTTAATGCTTTTAATTTTTATGTAAAATATGAGCGCGTGCTATCTTCAAAATTTGTTAAAATGTAAAGATTATGTGATGCGTGTGGCATCCACAGTTTTGTTTTTTAATTCAAGAAATAGAACAGAATAAAGTTAGCAACGATGTTAATTGCATTTTTTCATATAGTTTGAGTTCTTAATTTTAGTGAACTACTTTTTACCGTAGGAATAATTTTACTATGTTTAATGTTATAGGGAATTATTATACGAGCATAAGTGATGCTACTTTAATAATTTTAAAGTGTAAATAAGTAGTATTGGCGTCCGCTTTTATACAGTTTAATTTAGTAAGAGAAAAGCTAGGAATTTGCGGTGCTTATTCCGTTGCTTTACATAAGAAATACTGGAGTCACTGCGACAGGACCTTTCAAGTGAAGTAAAATTATTTTGATTATATTAAGATTAAAAAAGATGTTTAAAACCGTTAAAGGATTTAAAAAAGAAGATTTGAAATGGGTAGCCGAAGAAATTGGAGAGACTTTGCCTTCGACGTTCACAATAGCAAGCTTAAAAGAGCTGATTTTAAATAGTAAAGAGTATGAAAAGGATCCCGAATTTGTGAAAGATATTTTAGAAAATGCTATAGCTGAAAGAAAAATGAAAGAAGAGAAACAAGAACAAGCTTTGAAAGAAGAAAAACAAGAACAAGCTTGGAATGAAGCTGAGGCATTAAAGCTGGAAAAAGAAGCAGAACTGGAGAAAGAGAAATTAAGATTGAATCATGATTTAGAATTGGCGAGAATACAATCATCTGGGCAAATTCAAACCGATGCTATTTTAAGTAATTATGAAAATAGTACTATGAGACGAAAATTTACTTTACCTAAGCTGGAATTCAGGAAATTTGGCGGAGAAATTAAGGATTGGTTGCCTTTTTGGAGCCAATTTGAACAAATCGATAAAGATGATGATATTGCCCCAGAGGACAAGTTCCAGTATTTAGTACAAGCAACAATCGCTAGTTCACGCGCAAGAGAAGTTGTTGAAAGTTTCCCGCCAACTGGCGCCAATTATTCAAAGGCAGTGGAAAGTTTAAAGGCTCGTTTTGGCAGGGAAGATATTCTAGTAGAAGTGTATGTACGAGAGTTATTGAAATTGATAATATCTGTGCAAACAAAAGGTAGATTTGCATTAACTTCATTATATGATAAGCTTGAGTCATATTTACGGGCGCTAGAAACATTAAGTGTTACCACTGATAAATATGCCTCCATTTTATACCCTATGGTTGAGTCTTGATTCCCAGCAGACTTTTTGAAGGCCTGGAATCGCTCGAATCTCTCTTCTTCTAATACGGATGCTAAAGGAAGGTTGAATAATCTGCTGCATTTTTTGAAAACGGAAGTAGAAGGTGAAGAGAGAATATCTTTAGCTGTAACGGGCTTCGGTTTGACAAAGCGTGAATATAATAAATATTCTAAGAGGAAAAACAGTGCAAGTGCAGACTATATGCGAAATAAGATATCGACAGCTGCAGGTTTATTGACAACGTCTTCTGCTTTAGATTTCAAAAGGGTATGCATTTTTTGCCAAGGAAAACATTTGAGCTCTGAATGCTTTTCAGCTCGAAAATTGAGTTTAACTGAGATACAAACGATTGTAAAGGATAAAAATTGCTGCTTCGCTTGTTTGTTACCTAATCATACAGTGAAAAAATGTCGAGCAGTTTTAAGATGCATTATCTGTTCTAAGAAGCATGTGCCTTTGATGTGCGATTTGAGTGATTCTCAAGGTAAAACTGCACAAGAAAAGGTTGAAGAAAATTCAGTCAGTAGTGAAGTAAACATGACAAATTTTAATAAGCAAAGTGCTAAAGTATTCCTTCAAACCTTAAAAGTGAAACTCATCTCCGAAAACAAGCAAAAAACAGTTCGTTTATTGTTAGATTCAGCATCCCAAAAATCTTATATTTTGAAAAGTATAGCAGAAGAGATGAATTATACTCCCATTCGTCAAGAAAAAATGATGCATTCATTGTTTGGCGGAGTTACAACAAAGGAATGCCAACATAATTGTTATAGAATAAAGGTTAAGGATATGAAGGAGAAGTTCACGTGTAATTTTGAAGTGATGGATCAAATTACTATATGTGAAAACATTCAACCCGTCACCATGGTCCGTGGATTAAAGAGTTGAAAGAATATGGAATCGAATTATCTGATGTAAGTCATTGCCGTGAAGTTATCGAAATATTTATTGGTGCTGATATTATGGGAAAGATGTTAACTGGCAAAAGTAAAGTATTGACATCTGGTCTTGTTGCCATAGAAACATACCTCGGTTGGACATTGATGGGCAAGGCGCCTCACACCGAAGTCTCAACAGATAATTTAGCAATGATGGTGACGTCTTTGTTCGTAAATGAAGCTGATATCTCAAACTTATGGAGATTGGACTTGATCGGAATAACAGATACTATAGAAAAGAAATCAAAAAGTGAGATTGACCGTCAAACAAAGGAACATTTCTTAGAGACAGTAAAAATTAACAAAGATGGTCGTTACGAAACTTGTCTTCCTTGGGCTGACGACACATCTGTATTACCAGATAACTTGAGTTTGGCTGTAAGAAGTTTGGAAAGTACAACTTCTAAGTTATTATCTAAGAACATGTACTGAAAATATGAAAATATATTTATGGACTGGTTGAATGAGGGGATCATAGAAGAAGTTCCTGCTACCAAAGTGAACTCTTATGGTAATTATTTACCTCATCACCCAGTTATTAATGAGACCAGTAGTACAACACCTATCCGTCCGGTTTTCGATGCTTCAGCAAAGTTGGCTAACCATCCATCTTTAAATCAGTGTCTTCAGTGTGGCCCAAATTTGATTGAGCTTATCCCAGATATTCTCCTACGTTTCAGAGAAAGAAAATTTGGTGTAACCGCTGATATTAGAAAAGCGTTTCTTCAAATTAGCATTTGTGATAAAGATAGAGATTTCCTACGATTTCTATGGTGGAAAGATCTAAAAGAGAAGAAACTTAGAGTATTTAGGCATGCGCGAGTCGTTTTCGGTGTAAAGTGTAGCCCTTTTCTTTTATCATCAGTAATTGAATTTCACATCAAAAATAGTGCAAATTTTGAGGAAAGTTTCAAGCAAAGACTTTTGTATCGTTTTTATGTAGACAATGTCGCCACTAGTGTGCACAGTGAAGAAGATCTAAAGAAATTTATCTCGGACTCAAAGAAAATAATGGCAAATGCTGGTTTTGATTTAAGGCAGTGGGAATACACTGGTGATCACGCTGAAACGTCGAACCAGAAGGAAACTCAAGTATTGGGTCTGATTTGGGATAAGGTTTCCGATATATTAAAAGTCAACATGAAATGGCTAAACGATTTCAACACAGAAAGGATTACCAAGCGAAGTATGTTATCGGCAGTTCATAAAATTTTTGATGCTTTTGGTTTTACTGCTCCGATGATGCTTTATCCTAAATTTATGTTACAGAAAGCTTGGAAATTAGGAATTAATTGGGATGACGAAATAACTGGTGAATTACAAAAAGAATTCCTATTATGGTTCCAAGAACTTAAATATTTAAACGATTTTAAGATACCAAGACATATCCAGATCACTCCAGAAAACTTACATGCATGCAGAATTCATACTTTCGTTGATGGAAGTAAAGATGCTTACGCAGCAGTAGTATTCTTGAGGATATAAAAAGAAGATCAAGGGGAAATAATTCTGCTTGCTGCCAAGTCCCGAGTTGCGCCTTTAAAAAATACGACTGTACCAAGAATGGAGCTATTAGCGGCTACTATTGGCGCTCGTTTGGCGAAAACTGTTGTGGATGCTTTGGGTTGGCAGGAAATGAAGAGATATTACTGGAGCGATTCCTCAACAGCGCTTGCTTGGATATCAAGAAATGAGAGCTGGTCTGTGTTTGTCCGAAATCGGGTTCAACAGATTCAGAAATTAAGCAGTCCTTCATCATGGAAACATATACCAAGTGAGAAGAATCCAGCAGACTTGCCTTCTAGAGGCTGTAAGGCTAAGCAATTAGCCTTAATCAGATGGTGGGAGGGCCCACATTGGATGAAAGATTCAGCAGAATTTAGAAACCACATGAACACTTCCGATGAAGATTGGAATGAGGAAGAAATTTAGAAAGAAAGGTCAAAGTCTACTTGTATGTTGACGAAACCTGAATTTCCATCCAACAATTACTGGTATTACAGCTACTTTTCAAGTTATGAAAAAATCATACGTTTAGTTGCTTGGATTCTTCGCTTTAAGCATAATTGTTTTAAATCCTGATAAGAAGAGTAAAGGCGAATTGACGGTTACTGAATTTCGGGAAGCTGAGATGAAAACTCTACGTATGGTTCAAAAAGAATCTTTCTCTTCGGAAAGTGATGAAAGATTGAAGACATTACAAACCTGTAAGGATGAGCATGATGTCATTCGTTTGAAAACTAAAATAACTTAGAGGAAAGATAGTGAAGATTTTCTCCATCCCATAATTCTCCCTTCAAGGCATGAAGTTGTTAAGCGACTTATTTTTTATATTCATGTAAAGAACTGTCATGCGGGGTTACAAATCCTCTTAAATTTGCTTAGAGAAAGGTATTGGATCCTCAACGGAAGAAAGTGTGTAAAGCTTGGGTTAGCCAGCTGTGTGATTTGTAAAAGGTTTAATTCAAGCGCTTTATGGATATCTAGTGCTCCTCTACCTAAAAACCGAGTAAAAGATTCTGCCGTATTTCAAGTTACAGGCATAGATATGGCTGGTCCTTTGTATCTTAAGAATGATAAGAAGAGTTGGATTTTGATTTTCACGTGTGCTATATATAGAGGTGTTCATCTAGAGCTAGTGACCTCTGCTTCCACAGATGCATTTTTCATGAGTTTGAGAAGATTTGTGGCTCGCTGAGGAAGATGCTCTGTTATCTACTGTGATAACGGAACAAATTTTGTTGGCGCAGCTAATTATTTGAGAAGCTTAGATTGGCAATGTATACTAAAATATGGGTCTGTCAACTCCATAGACTGGAAGTTTAACCCGCCAACGGCGGCGTGGTGGGGTGGCTTCTGGGAGAGGCTGATTAGGGTAATAAAAGATCTTCTTAAAAGAGTCTTAGGACGCGCCTGTCTTACGTACGAAGAAATGACAAATCTTTTAGCTGATGTTGAAAGTGTAGTGAATTCAAGGCCTCTAACATACCTTTCTGAAGATGCGACTGTAAAGCCTATCTCCCCATCTATGTTTCTTCAAGATGTTCACGAAATTCAGCTTCCAGATGTTGATGCAGTTGAACAAAATTCTTTATCAAAGAGGCTCAGATACAGGCAGTCCCTACTCAGAGCTTTGAGAGATCGATTCCGATCCGAATATTTGGGTGCTCTCATACAGCGATCAAACAGAAAGCAGCCAGAAAAGGGTATCGCTGTCGGAGATATTGTATTAATTGGATCTGACAACAAGAAACGAATCTACTGGCCACTAGGCCGTATCACAGAACTTATTCCTGGCAAAGATAAGAAAGTTCGACTTGTAAAGGTTCAAACTTCGCAACATGAACTTTTACGACCTATTCAAAGATTATATCCTTTAGAAGTAACATCATCAAATAATAGTTCAAAACTGAAAGAAGCATACCATTCAAAGGAAACCTCTGCTCAAACTGTTAAACCCGTTGTAACTTCAGAAGAGGAACCAGTCAGATATAGCAAAGCGGGAAGGAGAATTAAAGTCCCTGAAAGACTAATGTATTGAGAACTACACCTGCAACATTTGGTTTTGATTATAACCTATAATCAAAAGGTGGGAGGATGTTATAACTGAGCCATTTTCAATTTCAGTGTATAAATTTGTTTATTATTTATCCTCTATTTTTTGTAAGTTCACGTGCTGAACAATATGTCAAAGAAAGAAGAGTTAAATGAATTTAATGCTTTTAATTTTTATGTAAAATATGAGCGCGTGCTGTCTTCAAAATTTGTTAAAATGTAAAGATTATGTGATGCGTGTGGCATCCACAGTTTTGTTTTTTAATTCAAGAAATAGAACAGAATAAAGTTAGCAACGATGTTAGTTGCATTTTTTCATATAGTTTGAGTTCTTAATTTTAGTGAACTACTTTTTACCGTAGGAATAATTTTCTTATGTTTAATGTTATAGGGAATTATTAAATGAGCATAAAAGATGCTACTTTAATAATTTTAAAGTGTTAATAAGTAGTATTGGCGTCCGCCTTTATACAGTTTAATTTAGTAAGAGAAAAGCTAGGAATTTGCGGTGCTTATTCCGTTGCTTTACACTTGCAATTTATAGGATTCTGATTTGCATATTTCTCTTTACGCGAACGTACAGCGTCCTCTATTAACGAAAAAATTAACTTTTTTTTTTTTTTTTTTTCTTTACCAAAAAAAAAAAAAAAAAAAACCTTCACGAGAATAACTTTTCCGCAATACAACAAATTCCATCAAATTTTGTGATTTTTTTTCTTTTCTTTTAATGTCTACAGATTTATGAGACACCTGGCATTTAAATCAATAATTTAATACAAATCTATTTTATAAAAAACTGCTTATTTATTTTTTGTTTCAATATTCATGTATGAATCACTATTTCACGAAAGTATATATATATATATATATATTTAGCAATCAATGAAATCTCACAGGAAGTGCTATCCAAACCTTCAATAGATAGAAATAAGTTTAATCAGGTTTTAATTTCCTGTTTGGGATTCAATGTTTCCTTCCAATAAAGATTTCGTAGAGGTTTATTGCTTTTTTTACAGCTAAGCAATTTTATTCTACTCTTTTTTTTTTTCTTTTCAAATATACAAATGGACACAATGTTACTATTAAAGTTTTTAAAATGCAGTTAAATTATAATTTTAAATTGGATATATTTGTTTTTCATGAAACGAAATTTTACAATACATTAATTAAGTTCAAAATATACCCACAAAATTAAAACCCAAATATTAAAATCATTTTTCTAGTTTAAAATACAAAATCTGAAAAAAAATAATTCAATATAAAAATTAAAATATATATCTTTAAACTTTATTGACTAGCAGTTTATGGTAAAAAGCTTATTATCAGTTTCCCATCATACATGATATGGAGTGGTACGGGGATCATAGGTAATCCTAAAAATTTTCGATCTCCTCTTTTTTTTTTTTTTTTTTTTTTAAACATTTCTTACACACTTTGCAATCTGCGGAATCCAAAAATCACAAAATCGGTACGGTGTCCGTCTGTAGGCTGTCTATTAGTGTATTAGTGTATTAGTTTGTTAATGTGTTAGATCGTTAGACTTTATATAAGATATCTCAAGAATAGATGATTACACAGATGTCGGACGGTTTTTAAAGTACTACTTATGCTATTCCCCAGTATCACATAACGTTGTTTTAACGTTGTTATAATTAATTTTTCGCTGTTCAGGTATATTTGCAACGCTATAACAACGTTTTGTGCTACTTGGGGAAAAGAACTCTATTAATTTGCAACATTTTAATTAAAAAACATTGTAAGTTATATGAAATTAATTACTTTTTAAACATGGGTTAATAGGGCAAATTTTCGCTTAAACGTGAATTAAAACAAAATTTTTTTAGTGTAGAGGTAACAGATCATATTTAAAATAACAGTTATTGTTCTGGTAAGAATATCACTACTTATGAAAATTCAGTTTTGAAAAACATCGTAAGTAGTTATTTGCAATTTACGAATTTCAGAACATGGCGAAATAGGGCGAAAAATCGCACAAACATTCATTTTCAGATATACTTGCATCGAAACTTTTAAAATATTATTTATATACTGTCATAGGCATCATTGATTATGCAATTTCTAATTTTTAAAAAAAGTAATAATTTATTTGATATTTACAGTTTTTTAACGTAGCAGAATAGGTCAAAAGTTCGCATAACCGTCCATTTTTTGGGATATTTTTGTCATAATGTTTTTAGATCGCTTTTAAAATATTATTTTTGATGTTCCTGACTACGAATATTTTAATTTGAAAATTTCCTTAACACATCAGAATATAGCAATAGTTCATATCAACTTGTATTATGGGAATCGATGCACTGGAAATAGTATGGAATTGCACGGAATCTAAAAATATAAAACTGACCCCTTAAAAATTCATTAACAAATTATTGTAACATAAATGCACTGAACGAAAATGCGAACAGTCCATTTTTTGAGGGATTTCAGTCTGCCACCGTGTCAAGCATCAGTTCAATTATTTTCTTCCTGAATATGGTGTCCCTGTAAAAGATTTTTGTGATAACAAATGCAGTGCGGCCACATATCATAAAACTAGCAGTGAGGACGCGTTCAAAATGTTGGAGGGATGCCAGCTTGTAATTTAGAAACATCCAGAAATTCCGTGCTCTGTTATTGCTCTTTTCTCTGAGTTAGATGACTGTCACCTCTATTTTAGCATTGGACTCGTTGAGTTAGCAAATGCGCAGATGCTTCCATGGTTTCATAAAATGGGGTCGAAGCATATGTAAACAGCGCAGACTCCATTAATGCAAACTGTCGGTAGACTGCATGAAAATAATAATAATAATAAAATGTATGCGTTTTCTTTCATTATAATTTTCTAAATTGTTATAAAAATTATATTAATTAACATGAATTAAATTTAAAGAAAGTAAAAAGTAGATTAATTAGAAAAACAAAAACTTAAAAAGCAACTATCAGAATCATTTTCATATTTTAAAATAAGAAGAAATAAACTATTTATTTAGTATGAAAAAAAAAAAAAAATGTAAATTTTATTTGTTCATTTTTAATACAAAATGATTTATTATTATCTCCATTTTTTTTTTTTTTTTTTTTTTTTTTTTTTATGTTTACTTTTCTGTCGGTAAATTATTTAATTAGCGAAACGATAATATATATATATTTTTTTTATTTAGGAGTAATGTTATAATGATTAACCTGAATTAAATTTGATTATTAATAAATAAATAAATACAAATTACTTAAACATAATTTCAGACTGTTTACTATTATGTTGTTTATTTTTATTATTATTTTATTTCTTAACCTAATTTGATGGATTTCATATATTAAAGGTTACTGAGATGTAATCTCTTTTATTTGAATAAAAATATTTACTGCATCTTGTACGTTTTCCTCTTAGAAATGTGCAATTGTTACGCGAAGAAGCCATATTTGAAAAAGATTTCTTTAAGTTCCTTTCTGTTATACCAAAACTATATATTTAATGTATATACAATACACTGCAATTTTACTCTTGTAAATATCATGTCAATGTAACTTGAAATAAACTTATTTTTCTAAGTAATACTTACCTGAAGCTGTTAGATATATTTACTAACATTTATAACATTTTAGAAAATATATTTTTGTCAAAAAAGTTACAAAATCGATACTAAAATCTTGACCCTCGCTGGAAAAGAAAAAAAAAAGTTTTTTTTTTTTTTTTTTTTTTTTTTTTTTTTTTTTTTTTATAGTCTGAAAGAAAGTAAAAAGTTTCCAACAAATAAAATATTTATCTAGTTCAAATTATTAATAATAACAATAATAACAATACATAAATAAATCCGTTAAATATGAAAGAATTCATTTTACATATTTTTTTCTTTAATGTAAATAATACTAAAACACCTAAATAATATGATAATGATTAAATTAAGTAAATGAATATATATATATATATATATATATATATATATATATATATATATATATGTTTTTAACTGAAAAATTATATGTCATTATATTAAAATACGCATATATATATTACATTTGATATCTTAATACTTTAATCTTACAAAAGAGATTTTTTGAAAAAACGAATGCTTTAGAAAAGTGCATAATTTATGGTTGTGAGATATTCTTAAATATGTCAGTATATGAAAATTTATAGCATTTTATTTTCGTCATCTCAGACATTTTTGCTATTTTTCTTTAAAAGAATGTTATTTGTTTTTATTATCTTTAGTTTTAGTTTCCAAATGCATTTTTAAATCAGTAAACAAATCTGTTAATAAAGTATAAATGAAGGTGAAATTAATTATAATATTAAATCTTACAATTTTGCATATCTTAATTAAGTTTGTTTAGCCTATGTTTAATTTTGTTTTAATTGCGGATTAGTAATACTTTTAATAAAGGTTTATATTAAAAAGAAAAAAATCTACTAAGAGTTGTGCATTTTAAAAATACTCATTTATTTATTTATTTATTTATTTTTGTGATTTAGAAAGGTGAAATTTACGTCAATAAAATGGTTATGCATATATATTGGGACACAGTCAAAAATGCCAAATGAATAAATGCATGTTAACGAACATATGCACGTTTGAAAAGTGTTTATGTTTAAAAAAAACATCTCATGCGTGGTGTGTCCGAAAGCAAAGCACATTTAACCTACATTTTATAATTTAGATCGCATTATTCTGCAGCAGTCAAAGCAATGAAATGGTCATAAAGTGGTGGACCCAGTTTTCAAACGTTTTAAATTATATTTGTCGGAAACATATAAAATTTCTATATTTTATTTATGAAATATAATAGATTTTTTCAAATTAAAATTTTTTTCTTACCATGACAAAAGAAACAGCATAATTTCCCAAAACGGCGCATAGTGATATTGTATTTCTCTATGTAAAAGTCGGTCTTATTTATAAATAACTATGATATTTGCATCGATATATTTTTGTGAATTATCAATATATTATAAAAAATGTCCTTAGTTATTCCAAAATATATATTAATACATATAATTTGGAATAACTAATTATAATATATTTTTGTATATCATCAGTATATTATAAAAATTATCCTTAGTTATTCCAAATTATATATATATTTATATATATAATTTGTTTAAATATACTGATGATATACAAAAATATTGAGGCAAATAGCATAGTTATATACACTCCTGCTGAAAAGTTTAGCAAGATTTGGAAACGACCAGTTTTTCTCGATTTAAAAATTTATCTTTCGATGAAATGTTTTCAAACGTTGAGTATATAAGGCACTGGGTCTTCCTCATGTTTTACAGTGAAAATTGGTTTAAGACAACATTTAGGGGACTGATAACAAATTAAACAAACTCAATAATGTTTGTTGTAAACCAATGTTTGTCTTAAACCACCCACCCTGTATCATTAAATAAATGAAATTAACTATAAGTTTAAAATATATTGACATAGGCCTAGTACAATTTCTGCATGGATTTGTGTGACAATAGCATGTTAAATAACGGAGATAGAAGCTTTTATTTAAAAAAAAAAAAAAAAAAAAAAAAAAAACGGAAAACCTATTAAATTTTTAAAATAAAACGTTGAAATTTTACACGTTATAATTCATAACGTTTGAGAACTTGTCATATCATTAAAATAATAATAATAATAATGAAATAAAATAAACACTTATTCACAAACTGACGGAGAAACAAAATAACAAAAAAATAAAAATATATATATTTTAGCAGACTGAATTAAAAATTAAAGCCATTATTTTTTTGTTAGTGATTTTCGTTATTCTTCGTACCACAAAGCATGGAGAAATGTTAAGAAACTGAAATGTGAAATTTTTACAAATTCTGAAGCTCACAATAAATATTGCATAACGGAAAATTTTAAACTGACTTATAAACAAAATTACAAATAAAATATTTTATTAAAAAAAAATCAAGAATCATGATAAACTTCTTATACGTAATGCTTTCATTTTAAAAACCACTGTTTAATAAAACTGAAGTTCCAAACATAGTAAGAATGTGTAAAACTTGTCTAACATGTTTTTTTTTTTTTTTTTTTTTTTTACTTTTAAACTAAGTTTGAAAAAAAAAAAAAAAAGAAAGGAAAATACAAATAAAGCACTGTCGTGTTATTGAATATTTTGTTCACTATGAAAAACATTTTATAGAAAAAAAATTACCAAAGATTTTTCATTATTGTTAATTTTAAACTATATTTTTTCTTTCACTTATGTTGTAGTTTTTTTTTTGCAATTTTTTTACGGAGCACAATTTATCTTTATTTAACAAACATTTAGATTAATAAGCATTGAAATGTTATTCTGCATTCATAGAAATTCATTGATAGTGTAAATTGTAGATTTACATTACGTATTTATAATTTAATAAAAATATTTACTTTGCTCGCAATAGTTCACTAAGTGTTTTTTAAAGAATTTGTACAAAAGAAAAATAATGCATAGACAATTTGAATTATTTTTTCAAACAAAATTGATTTTGTATCAGCACAGAAATGCTTTATAATAAAAAAAAAAAAAAAAAAAAAAAAAAAAAAAGCCTTACAGCAAGTTTATATTAGTTATCTCAAAATAAGATAAAAAAATATAATAATAGTAATTGAAGACTAGACTGTAATAAAAAAAAACACATAAATAATTTTTCCAAACGTTAAAAAAAAAAAAAAAAAAGTTTATAAAGAACAAAGAAGAGATTTAAGTAATAAATTATTTTCTTTCAACAGATCATTATTTTCAGTACCTTACAAGAAGATATATTATCGCATTTCCATTTAGATAAAAGTTTCCCTTAACACTGAGGATTAGTAATTCAAGAGGCGTCAAGATGAATGATCTGATTGTTTTGTGAATGGCTTTCAGTGTGTCCAATAGTTTACTCAGATCTCTTTTTAATGAGGATGTTTTATAAAACGCTTTATTCAGGTTGCTTTATTCTTTTACTCTTGAAATAAATGCTTACTAAATAATACGATTTCTTTCTTTTTTTTCTTTTTTTTTTTTTTTTTTTTTCTTTTTTTAAATAAATTTACAACGTAAAATTTATTATTTTTAATCGTTTTTTTCCCTATGAAAAATAAATTTGAGCATTTATGATTTTTTTTTTCCTTTTTAAACGAGGAAAAAAAATCTACATTTTATTCTTTTATTTGTTCTCTTTGTTAATTAATAATGTTTTGCAAAATTTACGGGAAATGAAATAATCTTTAATCCACTTAAAAAAATAAAAAAATAAATAAAAAATTATCGTGTGGGAAGTGCTGGGTTCAAACAAAGTCACTTTGTTCAGCAGGTATGGTATTTTCTGTGGATTTCTTCAAACACACATGGCCACGGGTAAGCATTCATTAGAAAATTTTTCACGGACAGCAATCTAGGGGCCAAAAGTAGGCAATCTGTGTCATTGTCTCTAGCAGGAAAATAGTAATAATAATAATAATAATAATAATAATAATAAAAACACAGAAAAAAATACTTTGACTTCAACCCACTTGAAAAATATGAATTAAATTATAATTTTTAAATTTGTTTAAATTATGTAATGTGTTTTAAAATTTTAGAGACTTTTTACTTTATCTTACCCATAGATATGGTAGAGAAAATATTGTATTTCAGTAAAATTTTGAAATTGCGTTTTCGTTATATTTGCACATTTTGAGGTCCCCTTAATCCAAAAATCATGTTTTTAGAGGTTGGTCTATGTGTCCGTTATCAATATATCTCAAGAACAAAGAATAGCAGAAAGTCCAACCATAGTATTCTAAATATGTATCACATAGGGATGCTACATTAAACTTTTCATAGCGATCAAGCAAATGGTTCGTATACGGGGACACCCAAGAGAATTAAAAAACATAACGTTTATTGGAGAAATTGCAGGTAAGTAGAGTTTAACATCTATAGGCTGCACTAAAACTAATGAAACGAATATATATTTTATAAATGTTTACAAACATGTTTCAAGTGGAATGGAAATCATTCACAGATCGTTTACAGCGTCTACATAAAAGAACAAGATTACTGTGCTATAATACTTGAAAATTGATGGAAGTGTAATTCCTGTTGTGGAGAGTGTTATTAATATAGGAATATATTTATGTGCACCATGTGTTGTGTACATAACCTTCAGAAGATATGAAGGGCAGCCAATATTTAAGCCATGACATTCTTTTTATTGTTAGTAGAAGTGTCTTACTGTAATATTTTACTATGTTCAGAAAAGCTGCTCAGAAATATAAATTGATTCCTCATAGCCATATCGTAAATAAAGTACATTTTTAATCTAAGTAATATTCGCTTGGTTATTTGTATATTTACACGTTTTGTGTCTTCCTGAATGCCGAAGTGAAGTTTTTATCGTTTGATCTTTGTCTGTGTCTCTTAGAGTAAATAAAAAAAAAATTCTAAGTGATAAAAGTAAATTTTTTTTTTTTTTTTTTTTAGATAAAATTTATTTGTCGCTAGAAACGTTTGATCAATATTGACATATTTAAGAGAATGTTGAGTGTGAAAGTTGTCTGTATAATTTTAAATGAACTTTTGAATTCTATATAAATGTAGATACAATATTGAAACGGAGGGTTAAAGGATGTACTTCCCAGCTGACGCAGAATTATGTGTCAAATAAAGCTGTTCCGAAGCCTTATCTATATATATATAAATGAATTGCTGTTCGTTAGTCTCACTAAAACTCGAGAACGGCTGAACGGATTTATCTTATCTTAGTCTTGAAATGTTCGTGGAGGTCTAGGGAAGATTTAAAAGGCGAGAAAAAATCGAATAATTTCCGGGAAAACCCTAAAAACAGCCCTTTTCTATTTCCCATACAAACGTTCTCTAGAGTCAATTTGAACTTTATTACTATTCAATAAAGTTTAGGTGTGTTCCTAACGTCAAAGAGTCAATTTGCAATTTATTACCGCTGCATGAAGTTCAAATTCAATCATATCTATGAAAATAGTTTTCGCGTGCGCTTTGGAGGATCTAATGTCGCGTTCCGAAAATAAACAAAAGTGAATCGCGAACGCGACAAAAAATGTATTTTAGCTAACTTCAGTTGTAACTGTATCAGATTATTTATTTCACACTTTTCAATTTATTATTATTTATTTCATGCTTTTTGTCACAAATTAAGTTTCTGAACACAACCATAATATTTGATATTAGATTTGACAACCAACTAATATATCAATCATTCTGTCGCACTTCAGAACACGGAGATTTATGGCTTAAAGGTAAACTCCAAAAAAATAAATAAAAAAATCAGAACACGGAAAAAAGTATTACGATTGACGATATTGTGTTACGATCATGGTTACGATATTCTATGAGTGCATCCTTCTATCTTTGTGAGTGACGATTACCGCTACGTGCGCGAGAACTTTCTTTACTTACACATGATACATGGACCTTGCGGACTTTTTAACTACAATTCACCCTGTATGGTCGACGGCAAGTGTTCCAAGCGATACCCAAGAGACCTGCTTGCTGAAACCATAACGGGAAATGATGGATACCCATTGTAACGTCGGCGATCAGTTGCGGACAATGGGCAATCGGTAGTTGTGAAGGTAAGAGGACAAAATGTTGATGTAGACAATCGTTTGATTGTGCCATACTCGCCAATATTGTCCAAAGCTTTTGAGACTCACATCAATGTGGAATATTGTAACTCTGTAAAGTCGATAAAGTACATATGTAAATATGTTAACAAAGGCAGCGATATGGCTGTCTTCGCTGTAACCAATGCAAATGATGAAATATCACAGTACCAGATGGGGCGCTATGTAAGTAGCAACGAAGCAATTTGGCGTATATTTTCATTTGCGATCCATGAAAGATACCCTACAGTAGTCCATTTGGCGGTCCATTTAGAAAATGGTCAACGAGTTTATTTTAATGAATCGAACGCGGCAGACAGAGCGGCACGTCCACCATCGACAACATTAACAAGTTTCTTCACAGTCTGTCAAACTGATGATTTTGCTCGCACTTTGCTGTATGCTGACATGCCACGCTATTACATATGGAATGCATCATCGAAATCGTTTCAGCGTCGAAAACAAGGAACACCAGTTGAAGGACATCCAAATGTATTTGCTTCAGACGCTCTGGGTCGCATCTACGCAGTACATCCAAATAACGATGAATGTTATTATTTGCGATTGTTGTTGGTGAATGTTCGTGGTCCGACATCGTTCAAACAACTGAGAACAGTTAATGGACAGCTGTGTGGGACTTACCGTGAGGCATGCCAACTATTACATTTACTTGAGAACGATTCGCACTGGGATGATACGCTCAAGGATTCCGTAATATCTTCATCGCCGCATCAAATTCGTACATTGTTTGCGATTATCATATCGACATGTTTCCCCTCTAATCCAAAAGATTTGTGGGTTAAGTATAGAGATGACATGTCTGAGGATGTTTTGCATCGTGTTCGCCGTGAAACTTTGAATCCTACACTACAAATGACTGAAGAAATTTACAATGAGACATTGATCATGATAGAAGATATGTGTTTATTGATAGCAAATAAAGTATTGTCGTGTTTGGGAATGACAGCAACCAATCGTCATATGCACGATGCATTAAACCACGAGTTGCAAAGGGAACAACAGTACGACATTGAAGCATTGGCCGAAACAGTTCGTACAAATGTTCCACAATTAAATCAACAACAAAGAATTGCGTACGACACTTTGATAGAAGCTGTGAACAGTGGATCTGGTGGAATTTATTATCTTGATGCTCCCGGAGGAACCGGAAAAACGTTCTTAATTTCATTGCTTTTGGCGAGGATCAGATCGCGAAATGATGTTGCTCTAGCGTTGGCTTCATCTGGAATAGCTGCGACTCAGCTAGAAGGCGGACGAACTGCGCATTCTGGCTTGTAATTACCATTAAACATGCAAATCACCGAAACACCAATTTGCAACATCGCCAAAAATAGCGCAATGGCCAAGATCCTACAGGTATGCAAATGAATTGTTTGGGATGAATGCACAATGGCCCATAAGAGGTCACTGGAGGCGCTGGACAGAACATTGAAAGATCTTCGTGACAACCAAAATATTTTTGGTGGGGCCATGATTCTGTTGTCAGGTGATTTTCGTCAGGCTCTTCCAGTTATTCCCCGATCAACTGTTGCTGATGAACTAAATGCATGCCTAAAATCATCTAATTTGTGGCAGTACGTAAAGACACTCCAATTAACAACTAACATGCGAGTATTTTTGCAACATGATGAAACTGCAAATGTGTTTGCGAAGCAGTTGTTAGATATTGGAAATAATAAAGTTGCAATGGACACCTCGACCGGATTCATCACATTACCCACAGATTTCTGTCACATCACAGATTCAAAAGAGGAGCTTATTCAGCGTGTTTTCCCAGATATAGAGCAAAAGTTCAATAACCATAATTGGCTGGGTGAACGAGCAATATTGGCAGCAAAAAATAAAGATGTCGAGGATCTCAATGCGACCATTCAGAATTTTCTTCCAGGACAGTTGGTTTCCTTCAAATCAGTCGACACCGTTATGAACCAGGATGACGTAGTCAACTATCCCACGGAGTTTTTAAATTCACTGGAATTGCCTGGATTACCACCTCACAATTTGCAGTTAAAAGTAGGATCAGTTGTCATCATGCTGCGTAACATTAATCAACCTCGACTATGCAATGGAACAAGACTGGCTGTGAAAAAGCTGATGAATAACGTCATTGAGGCAACAATCATAAAATGAAAATACAAAGGAGAGGATGTCTTGATCCCGCGAATACCGATGATTCCAACGGATTTACCATTCGATTTTAAACGCTTACAATTTCCAGTACGTCTGGCCTTTGCGATGACAATAAATAAATCGCAAGGACAGTCTTTAGAAGTTTGCGGAATCAACTTGGAGTTTCCCTGTTTCGCGCATGGACAATTATACGTCGCGTGTTCGCGCGTCGGAAAACCGTCTTCTTTGTTTATTTACGCACCACAAAACACAACAAAAAATATAGTTTATGAGAAAGCTTTAAATTGATTAACAAACTGTATCATAACAGTGTGTGTCTGTTAATAAAAATTTAAACCTTATAAATAGCCAGTATTTCAGGAAAACTCTGTTTTTTTAAGTAAGCAACATGATGTGTCGAAAATAATAATAAAACTTCATGCTTCATTAAAAAAATGCTTTTTTATTCAATACGTTTTGTTTGTTTTGAAATTAATTTATACAAAAGTTTAGGTCTTTCATTTATCGATTGAGGCAGTACGAAGTCTGCCGGGTCAGCTAGTTTGAAATATTTTTACATAGGTTTACATATTCGTATTCATTATATTACCCTTTAAGATCTAATCTGTGCTTACTGTATTAAATTTCGGGGTAAGAGAAAGTCGTGTGAGTGACAACACACCAGATTATATATATAAAAAAATTAAAATAAAATAAAATACTGCTCGTGGAAAAGTTCCACACATCTGGTCAATTTTTGATTTAATACTTTAAAATTCTAAATAATAATAAATTAGTACATTTTGCATAATGAATTGAACTAAAAAACAGATAATGTTGTTTTAAAATTTTAAATTATATACTTGTTTGTTGAAGTAATTTGTCTTTCAGTTCTTTTAAAGAAAATATTAATTTAATATCGATTAATTATGTAAACTTTTTTAAATACATCTTTCATAAATAAAAAAAATATTTATTTTAAAATTGTAAATATAACCCATAAATTAAAATTTTCATTTAATTTTGAAATGTAAATGTAGCTCTTTATTAAAGAAATAACCTTTTAAATAAAATATAAACTTAAAATTCATACATTAAATAAATCTAATAAAAGTTGTTCTCAATTATTTAAGAAGAATTCTTATCGGTTTGCAGAATAAGTCATTCTCTTAAATTATATTATATTCCTAATATTTCTGATGCAATCGTTCTTTAAATTGCGCAATGTAGCTGTAATTATTTCATTTCCTGTTTCACAATATCATAAATCACCCCATACATTTGGCTGTAATAGAGTCTGCCAAGAATTAGGTTAATATAATTTAAAGAGTCTCTCAAAATTCAAAATTTTCCATTAAATTCCTACTAAGAGCAAAGATTTATAATTGGCGACTGTTTGGCGAAAGCTCCGCCGGACTACCATTTTTGGGTGTGGAAGTCATTAGCGCTTCAAGGTCGCCCCACACATTCCGTTACTTTTCACTGACCAAAAAATACGTTTTTTTTTTTTTTTTTTTTTTTTTTTTAAACACACACACACACACACACACACACATATATATATATATATATATATATATATATATATATATATATATATATATGTACACCCTCTCTCTCATTCCCCTTGTTAGCAAATCCCCTGAGATGATTCTTTAAGTAAAAAGAACTCGTTACTCAAGACTATTGGGTTGATTGCTTGAATGTAATTCCAACGATATGAAAAAATAATTGGTTTTCTTCAGATTGATTTTAGTCGCCTGGTTTATTAGCGACCAGCAGTTGTACAGCTCGATCACACCTTCTAGTAAGCAACATCACAGAACTTAGCGCCGTACAGTGAACTTTGCTCAGAGAGACGGGTGCTGATTAATTGATGAGCAAACAAAATAAAATAATCGCTTCTCAACTCTAAATGGAGGAAACATAAAGAGGAGAAAAATTAGATTTTACGAAGTTGGAATCTGCCACCACGGCATACCGTTCATTTTGAATTTTTATTTTCTTACTCTCCTAATAAGGGAATGAAGAACAGTATCGAGAACAACTAATTTTCTTTGGTATGCTGTCATTCGGCATCTGTTCCAGTGCTTGGACGAGAGACAGTATAATTTGCGGGTCTTCATGATTTTCATTTCATCGGTGTCAACAAGAGGTATGCTTGCTTCGTCAGGTAATGATATCTACTCCTGAGTGTCCTGTGAGGAATTCCAATTGCCATTTCTGCTCTGATGTGGTCTTGATCCTGCTCTTCTTGAAGCATCGAGGTTTCCTGACTTTTCTACTGCTTTGCTCTTGATGGATTTCGGAGTTATCGTACGTCAACGACGATTTAGCTATGGCGCATGTTGCTTTGCTTCAAATGAAAAAAAAAAAAAAAAAAACATGAATCTTTACAGGAGAAAAAACCATACGTGTGTGAAATATTTTCCGATTTTTTTCGTTCTTTCTTTTTCTTTTCTTTTTCTTTCTTTTTTTTTTTTTTTTTAATCTATGCTCTTGTAGAAGAGAAAAACCGTACGTGTGTGAAATATCTTCGAAGGTTTTTTAATCTACGCACTCATACAAAAGGAAAGCCATATATGTGTAAAATATCTTTTAAAAGATTTTGATACGGAGAGTTTAAACAATAAATAATAATAATAATAATAATAATTTACGCACTGATACAGGAGATAAGCCATAGATGCGCTAAAAATGTTTAAAAAAAAAGAAAAAAAGTTTTCCGTTACAAAAAATAAATAAATAAATTGGTATTTCTGTAATACGATAAAAAATTATAATAGTTTTAATTGTCTTCAAATTTTCCAAGTAACAGTAAGTACTTTTTAGTTTATGTTTAAATAAAATAAAAACATTTTTTCTTATTTTGGTAATATAAATACTTTTAATTTTATGATATATATGGTTAATTTTCATGTTTCGTTTTTCTTTATCTTTATCTTTAATACGTATATTCATATTAATTGACATACATCGATGTCTATATCGTTCAATTTATAAAGTGTCTTTGCATATTAATAGCGTATGAAAAACAAATTTGCATTTAATCAAAATGTATATATTTATCTATATATATATATATATAGATAGATGGGATATTTTCATAATTACAAATTGAAAAAAAAATAATAAATAAAATAAATAAATAAATAATAAAAAATAAATAAAATACAAAAAAGCAAGAATTAATGGTATAAATATATAATATTTCGTTTTATTCATATATTTATTAATTCATTTTAATACACATATATATTTTTTAATTTAAAATGGGTACTTTTACACACATATATATATATATATATAAGAACTAAGTATTTTTGTTTAAAGTGACATATAATCGTACAAACATGTACGTCAAGATTTAGAAAAAAAAAATAATCTTGGTACAGAAATTTAATATTTCATTTTGTGGCATATAACGTTTTTCTTATTTATTATGTACATCACTTTTTACTTTCCGAACACTCTAGTGAGGAAGGTATTGTAATCATGTCAAAAATCCGAATTCGAGATTTTGATGTTTCTATACGTTTCGAGGTCCCCTGAGTCCGTTTTCACTATTTTTTCGATGATGTATGTGTGTGTGTGTATGTGTGTGTATGTCTGTGAGTGAACACGCTAGCGTCTAAACGCTTTGTTCGAATAAGCTGAGAGTTGGTACGTAAATTGTAAGTCACCACAGTACAACCCCATAGATTTTGGGGAATCTAGCACTTATAGTTTTTTTAGAGGGACACAAAGAAAAATTCTTTATCATTATGGTCTATGGGACCAAAATCATAAAACTGCGATAGCATCTAAACGCCTTCTTTAATAGAGCAAAAAATTTATACACATATTATAGGTCACAATTGCACGAACTGTATGGAGTTTGGAGAATCTGGCACTTATAGTTTTTTTACTGGGGTACAGAGAAAAAATCTTTATCATTATGGCCTATGGAACCAAATTTTAAAAATTGCGATAATGTAAAAATGGCTTATTAAACTGAGAAAATAATTCATACACATTATAGGTAATAGTTGCATGAACTGCATAGAGTTTGTTGAATCTAGATCTTATACTGTTTTTACAGGGACACAAAGAAAAATTCTTTATCATTACGGCCTATGGGACCAAATTTTAAAAAGTGCGATAGCGTCTAAACGCCTTATTCAATTGAAGAAAAAAATTACACACATTATATAGGTCACAGTTTCACGATCTATATAGGTTTTGGTGAATCTAGCACATCTAGTTTTTTTACAAGGACACATCAAATAATTCTGCATCATTATGGCGTATGGGGTGAAAGTTTTTAAAGTACGATAGCATCTATATGCCTAATCCGTTTGAGTGGAAAATTTATATACGTGTTATAAGTCACCATCACAGAAACTATATGGATTTTGGTGACTCTAGCACTTAACGAGTTTTACGGGGACACAATTAAAAATTGTTCATCATTAAGACCTATAGACTTAAATTATTTAAAGTGCGACAGCTACTAAACTCCTTATTCAAATTAACTGAAAACTTATATACACGTTATACGTCACCGTCAGACAAACTTCGTGAACTTTAGAGAATCTAGCACTTATGGTTCTTTTTACAGGGACAAAATTCAAATTTCTTTATAATTGTCGCATATGGGTTCAAACTTTAAAGTGCGATAGCGTCTAAATGCCTTATCCGATGGAGCTGAAAATTTATATAAGTATTATAAGTGACTGTTGCACTAACTATAAGCATTTTGGTGAATCTAGAATTTGTAGGATTTTACAGGGACAAAATGAATTATTCTTTATAATTATGATCTACGTGTTTGGTAAAATAGCGTTAAATTAAACATCGTGTACTATATAAAGAAAAATACCCAAAAAACCTATTATAATTTTCTCTTTTATTTATTTAACAACTCCTCTTACTTTACTTTATATCCAAAACCGTTAATTACTCAATGTTCGGAAAGTCGAGTGGAGTCACCCCAGATTTTTTCATATAATTTCATATTTAGTTCAGTAGGGTTTGACATTCATTATAGCAAAATCCAAACATATAAACATTCAATTAATGAGCTGTGATAGGGTACTGTCATTGGTAGATATCTTTTTTGATCAAATAAGCATATATGCTAAAATTAAGAAATGAACTTCAGAAGAAGCTGTTGCTGTTTTGAAAGGCAAATTGACGGGAGCAGAAATGAAGTATATGACACAGTCCCCAAATTTGTACAAATGTAATGCTTAAAGTTTATAAACGGAGAATTTAAAACGTTTTTTGCCCCTATGAGCTCCACACAAGCACTAATCGAATTTATGAACTTAACTATTCTACCTCAAGAAACTATAAAAAATTTTGCTCACAAACTGGACATATTAGCAGGTATTATTTATGATAAAATAACAGATGTAAATGCATTAGATAACATAAAATATACTAGATTTATATCATCTATTCCATAAAATATTAGAATCAAATTACAAGAAGGAATTAATGATTATAATTAGGCCGTCAATCACGCTGAAAAACTGCAAGATATCAATATCATTGAGAGTGTGACGCAAAAATAAAATGACAGTTCTGTTGTTATTACTCTATCTCAAAAATTGTTAGAGTTAACTAATAAAGTAAATTCATTATCTTTTAACCACAACGTCAACGATGAAAATGTAAACAATATTGTGACCCGATACAAGGAATTCCAATCACTACAGTAGAGATAGGCCCAATGATCACAAAAACAGTTTCAAGTCACATAAATTTAGAAAATCACAGTATAGAGATAATTTTAATAATGCAACTTGTCAATTATATAACCGCAAAGGTCACGTAGCCTCTAGATGTTTTAAATGGTAGCGGACACACACACACACACAAAAAAAAAAAAAAAAAAAAAAAAAAAAGAAGGAAGGTACGATAGAAGACACAACACAGATAGGAATTTAAACTGAAACAGAGATGTGATGTAGCTGATGGTATTACAACTCACAATTTCTCTAGATCATCGACACATAATCCACCTTTCAATTGGATAAATCTCTCTGAAATTCCTAAATTATCTAAAACAAGAAATGTTAATTCGGTGGCTAAGCAAACTTTACAAAATATAAAAATTGCTGACAGTTAAAGTACACAAACTAATGAATACTCAATCAAATATATATGCAATGTGAACATGATTTAAACTTCACTACTATTAATAAAAATGAATTTGGCTAAAAATGATAACATTAGTCGATACAGGCAGTACCATTTCATTGCTCTGCTCCTTTAAACATCTATCTAAAAGAAAAAATAACTTACAAACACCTATCTTTACCTGCTTCAATTAAAACTGTTAACTCAGGTGTACAGTTTTCAACATGTATTCAGACTTCTTTTAAAACCAATAATACCTTTTTTTCATAAAAATGCTTCATTGTTGACATACCGAGAAAGTCTACTTTTCAAGTAATATTAGGATGGGATTTTATACAGCATTTATACAGCAAAATAATGCAATAATTGGCATGTATAAAAATAGAGTAAAACTTAAATACCTACTCATCCATATGATGAAAACTTAAGAAACTGTGAAATTCAGGGGGGGGGGGGATCATAACACATGTGTACTCAAGAGAAAAATCAGAATGATTGTCAAATTTCTAACATTTTTACTGTTAAAACTTCTCAAAAAGTAATTCTAGAACCTAAGGAAAAAACATTTTTGAATGTCACTTCATGCTTTTTGTCATATAAGGACTATTTGTTTGAAAATGTTGAAAATAATTCAGAAATAGTATTTGTGGATTCTGTGGTGAATTTTGGAAATTCAGAAAAGCTAAATATTGACAATAATAAGGGAAATAGTAATAGAAGTAAATTTCAAATTTATGTTAAAAACCTAATAGGAATGTTTACATAAATAAAAATTCAAATATTGGAATCGTAACATAAATTGAGGAAATTGTTGAACAAGACACAGAAAATGATAATAACAATGATATTGCTCCAAATTCAATAACACAGATTTTAGGTTACATTCAAACCTCTGAAGAGTTAATTAATATGAGAAAAAAGGAATTGTCTCCTTTGGATTTTGATGTCAAACATCTCCAAAAAGAAAAAGGTGGAGAATAAAAAAATATGTCGTTAGATAATTTTACAGTTTTTTCAAAATCTATGAAAACTTTGGGTCATACTGATAAAGTAGTACCTAATTTTATTAGGTGTAGTTTAGTAGTGAATTCTCAATATACCGAGATAATAAACTACTAATAAACTACCTAGTAAACACTAATAAACTACCTAGTTTTTAGTGAAATCCCAATACACTGAGAAAAAAATATTTACCGTTTTCATCTAGGACGAATAGGTGGTGCTTTTCTAAATCCATAAACTAGAAATATAGATTTCCGAGCTATGAGTATAAGGCACGCCAATACACTGAGAAAAAATTCTATAACTGACATCTAGAATCTAAATTGTGGCTCTATAAAAAATAGCTTCATGTTATCCTTATAAATTTCTTATAAAAAAATTTCTAGTCCCCCTCGAAAGCGAATTCTAGAGACATCTATTTGAATTCTTGAGCGTTTGCCTGTACTATCGAGGACAAACCTATTTGAAAATATATCCAAATAAATGAGACTACGAGAGGCGGGTTTTAGCAACTATAATCTTGGTTTTTGACCCAATTCTAGAAAATTAAGCGAGAATTTCCCATAATACAAAAGATTCAGAATATTCAGAATATTGTTTCACCATCTAGAAATGTGTAGACTAGAAATTCTCGACCATTTCAGCTATTCAGTTTATTGGCGTGCCTTATGCGCATAGCTCTGAAATCTATATTTCTAGTTTAAGGAATTAGAAAATGACCATTCATTGATTCTAGATGAACGCGGTATATATATATATATTTTTTTTTTTTTTCTCAGTGTAAAAACTTTACCATTTCCAATACCACAATCATTAAAACAAGAAGCGAAAAAATAAATATATCAATTAGTAGAATCTAGAATTATCGAAAAAAAAAATTTCCGAATGTGCTTGCTCCATTTTTTTAGTTAAAAAGAAGTTAGACTGAACTGGTAAACAAAAATATAGAAATGCAAGGGATCTTCGAAAGCTTAATTCAATAATTCAGGGACCTTCATACCCATTACCTAAAATACAGATAATTATTGCTAATTTATCAGCCTATAAATTCTTTGCATGTTTAGAATTCCAAACAGCATACCACCAGATTTTTTTGCCTGAAAACTTACAGGACAAATTAACTTTCACTTCTATGTTTGGAATTTTTAAATATATAAGACCTTGTTTTGGTTTAAAGAATGCTGCATCTCAATATCAAGCTTTAATAGATATTACAGTAGATGAAATTGGTCTTGAAGGTATACATGCTCATCTGGATAACCTGATATTTGACTCGAATAGCTTTGAAGAAACATGTACTAAATTAAATAGAAATTTAGAAGTCGTAATTAAATATACTTAATTATTGTACCTAATAAGTGAACATTTCGCCAAACTGGTGTAAATTATCTTGGGTTTCACATTGAAAATCATTGTATTTTCCCAATATAATCGAACATTGTGAAGATTAATTATTTTCCTACTCCATCAAGTAAAAGGCAATTAAAAAAAAATCATTGGTGTTTTTACATTTTACAAACTTTTGTTCCCTGACTTTTCTAAATTAGTACAACCTTTGATAGATTTAACAAAACCAAAATCAAAATCAAAATTTCAATGGACTGATTTTTAACAAAATTCAGAATATTTTCTTTGAATCACCCATGGTAAGGTTACATGATTGGAACAAGGTTTTCTATTTAAATACGGATGCTTCAAATATTTCAATTGCTGCTGTATTAATGCAAAAACATGAAAATCAATTATTACCGATAGCTTTCTTTTCAAAAATATTATGTAATTTAGAAAACGGTATCCAGCTCTGAAATTAAAGTTGATGGCTATTCATAAATCAGTCATTGCATTTAAATATAATTTGTACAACAGAAAATTTATAATAATTACACAGTGCTTTACTAAAAAAATACAAAAAGACAACTAATTCTACAGATCACAAAACTAAATTTTTAATGGAACTTTCAGAATATTCTTTTGACTTCGAACACATCCCTGGTTCCTCAAACGTATTGGCAGATTGTTTTTCGAGATGGGATTTTACAAACAATCAACTAAATTTGAACTCTAATCCTTAATTAATTTTTGATAAACATATTTTACCTACAGTAAATGATGATGTTAATATTGTTAATCACATTACTGGTCAAAATTGTAACTTAGTCAAACAACAATTTACTAATTGCCTAATTTCAGGAAATTCTAATAAAAAAGATTCACTGTCAGAAATTTCTAATGACACATTTGTAGGTGAACAAAAAAAAAAAAAAAAAAGACACACTGAATTATTAAAAATTAACACAGATATTTTGAAAAAAAAATTCTAAAAAATATTCAAAATATTTTATTTATCCTGACACAAAAGTACTAATGTATAAAAAGCAAATTCCCAAAAACTCAACATTCTCATATCTTATTGTTGTTCCTCAGTCACTTAAAGCACATTAACAATTTCACATTTTGGACTAACTGAAACATATAGTTTTTTCTCAAATAGATATTTTTGGAAATGAATGTATACAAATACATTAAACCTTGCCGCTTCATGAACTCGGTACTTACAAGCTAAACATCATAACACACAGCCAGCTCCATTACAACCTACTTACAAACCCACGCATCCTGGACATACCTAAGTGTTGATATAGTTGCTTCATTTAATAATGGACAATAAGTATTGACAGCGTTAGATCATTTCTCGAGGCATTTTGAATTATACCCACTAAAAGATACATCAACAGAAAAATATAGTTAAATATTTGTTTGGTTATATTGCTACTTTTAGTAGGCCTTCGGTTATCCTCTAGGATCTTGGTCCTCAGTTTACATCTAATGTTTAGAATGTTTTTAATTGTAAACTTGGCATAAAAATTTTTCAATCCTCGGTAGATCATCCATAATCAAACGTTCTCTCTGAGAGAATCAATAAACCCATTATGTACTCAGTAAATACTTTAATTGCTGATGGTTGAAAATTCTTTCATTTGAAAATTCTTTATTTATACACAAGTCCGTATACAATGGATCTAAACATTCATCTACCTACTTTGTATTCACCTATCTGTTCCACTTTGGAAAAGAGCTTTCCTTAATTTCTGACATAGGTAAGTGCACCAGTAATTGGCACTTTTAGAGCAATCGCTGATGTTTTTTATACTCGAGTCATCAGAAAATACTTTTGGAAATCTTAAGTTAGTGCATATGTCATAGACATTCAGAACCACATATATGTTAAAATATATACATTTGATAACCATTATTTTTTTATGAATTTTTATTTGACACACACTCAATGATCCAGTAATATACACTGCCAGTTTTTCATTTTGTCAGTAATTCGCACCCTATTTTCTAGTGTTTGACACTTCTAGTTATTCATTTTAACCGTTATTAGGACCCTATGCTCCAGTGTTTGACATAAAATGTTAAAATTCTTTTATGTAAAATATATGATTTTATTATTTTTCTTATTTATTAAATATTTCGGGATAGATGTCAATTACTGGAGCTTGCCAATCACTGGAGCACCTACCCTATTTGACCAATATGCTAATCAACCTTTTCTAGACAAGAGTGTGGAAATATATAAATTAATAGAAGATTTAAATGATATTTACAATAAAGCTTACTCTAACATAAAAAGTAATCAAAACAAGAGATACGAATATTTTCACAGACATGCTAAATTACGACCAGCTGCTATACATGACATTGTTTATTTAAAATCTGTTGACAAGTTCAATTCGAAATACACTGAACCTTTCATTGTATTACAAAAACATTCACCTGTTTCATTTACAATTAAAATATTACAAGCATCAGATAGATTGTCCTTTACAGAACATATTGATAGACTTATTCTCGCACCACCTAGATACAACTACTTACTTGATGAAATGAATCCTAGTAGAAATGATAATTATAATTTAAGACACACTTACAATTTAACAAACAGAAATAAATATTAAAGACATATTATGTAGTGTTTTACAAAACTTGTGCATTGTAAGAGCATTGTAAATATTTGAAGAAAATCTTAAGAAAATACTATTTTCACAAGAATATCTTCGGATTATTTTTAGTGGGGCCCCATTAAACATTTAGATACAATCTATAAAATCCCTTGTAAAAATTGTGATTCTACGTATATCGGTGAAACTGGCAGAACAGGAGAAATTAGAATAAAGAAAAATAAATGCGCATATAAATCAGGTGATTTAAGATCGAAACTCGTAATTCATTCTTTGAGAGTGATCATATTCCTGATTTTGAAAACACTAAAATCCTAGATTCAAATATCAATATGTATAAGTCCCGTATTTTTCTAGAGGGCTCCTTTACTGGTTTACAACATTCTGCCTTAAACGAGGCTAAAGCTGTTCCTCCTCAATGCAAATCCTGTTTTGATGTTTCAATACTTTATTGTAAATGCTGCGCTTTGTATGTTTATGACACTGAGGAGAGCTAGTATTTAGCCGAAACGTCTGTCGTGGGTTTTTAAATCAAAATGTATGTTGTAAAATTTTTAGTACTCGTTATCTCATTAAATGTTACTTTAGCATGAGACGTATAGATTATGTTTAATTTTATAAAAATAATTATTCATATTTACATTTTCTTCTGTAGAAAAAGCGATGATTTGTTTTTGTTTCGTGTTGAGAAATTTACTTTCGTTGTTCGGATCATTTCCTGCGCCCGCGGATAATCCGCAATGTGTATAATCTGCTCCCGGGTAACCTGGAGTGTACTGTGTATTAACGAAAACTTCAACTTTGCACATATTGGATTTAATAATAATATAGTTTAATTTTCCTTTAAAATTTTCTTCAATGCTTTTTTATGATACAGAAAGTTTAATGTTATTAAATAAACTGGAATTCATTTTAAAATTGTATACGTTTGTCGTTAGAGGTACAAAATTCTTAAATGCAATAATTTTTAAATAATTTTAAAATATGTAATATTATAAGCTATTTTTATAAATTAAAGAGATATATTAAGAAATGTGGTTAATACGTAAATAAGAGATAATTACCACAACTCTATTTAAAAGTATAGTAATAATTTGGAAAGTAACATAATATGAAGTATGTCACTGTATGTTTTTATCCTATTTCACTAATTATGTAAATAATTATTGTAATCCATATTTATTTAGCAAGATCTTTAAAACAATATTTAACATTGTATATTTAATTTTATCAAATTATATCCTTAAATATTATTTACCTTTGATATTAAAATGCCTAATATAAATTAAGAATAAATAACAAATTTGACAAAGATCTAATTAAGATTACTTCTTAAAATACAAAAAGGTATTCCGTAAGAAGCTGTCTTATTAAAAATAAAGACCCGTCAAATTTATAGTTCTGAGAAACATTCCAAGATTAATCACTTGAAGTAATTTTCAGAGAAACTGCTAACTCAGTAACATTAAGTGAGTTATATGCTACACAAAGGATTAAGATAAATTTTATGTGCAGGGTTTAGAATATTATATTATAACTATGTAATATAATGAAGCTTAATAATTCCTTTAAGTACTGTATCGTAACACTTATAATAAGGATAATTATCGTACGCTGGAAGATCGTTTACTTGTGTGATAAAACATATGTGTGATAAAACAACTGTTACATTAATTTTAAAATGTTGTTGTGTTCTAGATACAGAATATATTGTAAAAATGAGGGCTTTATAGAATCATAAGTTAAAAAAGAAGCAAAAATAATCTAACATACATGCAATAAAACATTTTTTTTTTCTTTTAATATAACTTATGGAAAATATTAACGAAATATGTTGGAAGTTTTTTATAGTACCTGCCATTACAGTATCTACATTATTCACACATGCATATATCGTGTGTGCATATTAAATTTGCTAATAATAAATTGAATAACATTTTTTAAAATTATTATTATTTTAGTTATATATATAAATTTGTTGTGGTTGTCGTATGACACTCGGAAATTCCGAGCCCCAGCAGTTGAACTATCCGGATTTAAGGCAAGAGGGGTGCGCCTTCCGTTATTAGGAGCACCGCACAGGGAGCAAGAAACGACTTTAGCTCCAGAAGCTGCTGAAAGATGGCAGCCCCAGCGAAACAACAGGAACTCGAATTTTGATCCGAATCAGGGCTGAGATAAACCCATGTTCTGGTACCCCCAGAGGTATATTTTTTGATGGGAACTTGGAGGACTTTGCGACCACGACGGAATTTAACATGCACCAGTCGCCATTAGCGTACACGACAGGCTCGAGGACCGAACCCGCAATCTTTCGATCACGAACTCGCTGCTCTTACCGACCAGGCTACCGCGGCCCCTGATAATAAAAATTAATAAATAATAATTAAATAATAAATTAATAATTACGTAATAAGTTAATAATTAATTAATTAAATAATATTATTTATTTAATAATATTAATATAATATATATATATATATATATATATATATATATATATATATATATATATATATATATATATATATATATATATAGTTTTTGTTTATGTTTGTTTACAGTATAGATACAATATTCTTAATATAATAAATTTTAAATTCTTTTAATATGAGATATTACAAGTTATTGCTATAAGTTAAAGAGATTTATTTAATAATATGGTTAATAGGTAAGTAAGAGATCACCACAAATCTGTTTAAAAATATAGAAATAATCTGAAAAATAACATAATCTGAAGAGTTGCTAGGTATGTTTTTATCCTATTGTACAAATTATGTAAGTAATTGTTGGATTTCTAATTTATTTTACAAGATCTTTAAAACAATATTTAGCATTTAATTCTATGTAACTACCTCCTTAAATATTATTTAATCTTTGAGATTAAATTATTTAATATAAATTAAGATCAAATAATAAATTTGATAAATATCTAATGAAGATGACTTGTTAAAATACAAAAAAGGGCATTCCATAATAAACTGACTTATTAAAAATAAAGACCTGTCAAATTTACAGTTATTTTGAGCATTCCAAAATTAATCACTTGAAGTATAATGTTCAGAGAAACTGTTAACTCGGTAATATAGCAAGTGTTATATGCTACACAAAGGATTAAGATAAGTTTTATGTACACGTACAGTACTTAAAATATTAAATTATAACCATGTAATATAATTAAGCTTAATAATTCCTTTAAGTACTGTATCATAACACTTATAATATCGATAATTATCGTGCACTAGAAGATTGTTTAGTTAAAATATATGTGAGATAAAACAACTATTACGTTAATTTATAAAATGTCGTTGTGTTTTAGTTACAGAATATATTATAGACATAAGTGCTTTTTATAAAATTACAAGTTTAAAAAAGAAGTAAAAATAATCTAACACATATGATATCAAACATTTTTCAGAATTTATGGAAAATATTAACTATATCTTTGGAAAGTTCTTTAAGCTACCTAGAATTATAACGTATATATTATTCATGTATGCATATACAACAAAATTTATACACTTATGTATACATCCAAGATTATATTTGAAAATTTTAACTAAATATCAATCATTTAAAACACTTTAGAATATAAAAAGCATTTCAAAAAGCCATCATTATGTAATTGAAATAATTGAACGAACATGGTTATAAACTATATTTGGTTGTATCGTCTCATATTTTAATTAAGTACAGCTGAGAAATTTACAGAATAAAGGATATTTTATCGAATAATCATTTAGATAAAATGCTGTTTTTCAATAAATTTATGAGTATGTACACGTCGCCAATTGCAGGGAAAGCATATTTCTCTGCATCGTATCTTATGTATGATCATTTTTTTTTATTATTAAAGAAAATTTTGTGATGGCAACAACATACTAGTTTCGTTTTATCTCCTTTTTAGCAGCCTTCTGAATCTAATCTCTATGATACACACTGTTGAGCAAATTATTAAGAAACTTCTGTATGTTATTTCAGGTGGTAGGGTATTATGTTTAAAAAAGAGTTTCTTAAGTGTTGCAACATTAAATACGAATGTGTTTTAGAAATATTCTAAAAAGCGTTTAGAATTTGTGTAGGCTCTTAAATTTTGATCGAAACTCTATCTGAACACATTTCTTGTCCTTGTAATTTCAACAACACTTTATAACACCATTTTTTTCCCTCACGCAACACAATCACAACACAATCGTAATACAATCAAAATACTTTTAGTTAGAAGTGTTTATTATTATGTTCAAATAGCGTTGCAAAAGTGTTTCATGCTTTTGCAGTGTTATATACGATAAAATTATATTTTTTAATCTAATATATATATATATATGAAAAAAGAACAGCATATATTACATATTTTCGCTAACAGCCAAAGCCCATGTTACTCTATAGAAAAAATTGTCTGTAGAATTAATCATTACATGATGCATTTTATAAAATTCAGTTTTCTTATTCTGAAAATTTACAACAATTTACATTATTTTTTTTTCTTGTTTTCCATGTGTTAAAACCAACCTCAGGAATTAATTAAAGTTAAAATGGGTCAAGACCTAATCTTTTTTTTTTTTTTTTTTTGTCTCGTAAAGCCCTCTTTAGTATGTATACATATATCTATATAACAGCAAAAAGAAGTATAATTAAAAATATATATATATAAATAAATAAATAAACAGATGATTAAAGTGCCGCTACAACAACCCACAACAGCCTAATATATTACTAGTTAACCTAAATAAAATATTTAAATAATTAATTTGACTAGTAGTATTTTCGTTTAGTTGTGAAAAAGAGAATATTACTTACTTTAAAATATTTCCAAACAGAATATAAACCACATAGAAGCATTACACGAAGGATCTTATTAATAATAGTAAACAAAAAAATTCTATACGAACTAACAAGCTGACATATACAGTAGCCGTCGTTTTATAAAATCACGTTTGTTTTCGTCAAAATTATTTTATTAAGCCGCTGATTTTTATATCCGACGAATATGCCCGAACTCAATAAAAAAGTATTTATTACCTAAATATGGAGAGAAATTCTTCTTCGCCCTTCCATCTGTCAACTAGCCATCCGTAGGAATGAAGACTTTGCTATTTATCATTCGTTTAAAATTTTCAGCTTTTAAGAACAAAATTACGTAAACGGTGGATATTTTCTTTAACCTTGTACCTATCAAGAAGTGCTACGTTGATGGCTTTTGCTCTCCTTATTCATTTTCGCTTGCGATTCACTCTTCCGTTTGGTACAATTTAAGCACTAATATCACGTTTATTATTATGTTCGTTCACATGAAGCAAACTGGGAAATTTCATTTTTGATATGGGCTTGATTTGACAATACATATGAGGAAAACCAACATACTTTACCAAAAATTTACGCTTTACCTTCAAAATATACACTACCCGCTAAGTTGCTACAACATAAGAACTACAAACTCTATTAGAATATTTTAAGACTGAAAAAAATACTCATTGGCCAATCATTTGAAGAATTCATTCCTCGAATTCATAACTACAACACATGGCGGGGCGTGTTTTTCTTTCTTCTTATTTTCTTTTTTTTTTTTTTTTTTTTTTTTTTTTTGTAAGCACATAATTTTCGACAAATAGTAATAATTTGATGGCTTGCTTTTTTTTTTTCAAAAATACGGATAGAAAATGCAATTCGTTGTTTCACTTACATACATGATCATTTTTACTGTTAAAAAGATTTTCTTTTGAGTTTATTAACCGGCGATGCTGATTTTATTAAGCGGAGGTATGTACTGATTTGATTCCGGACCCAGCAATTTGATCAGATTAAACGGCTGATTATAATAACCAGTGATTTTATAAAACGGCGGCTGCTGTATATATATTTATTTACTTTTCATCTCGACATTCGGAAACTAAAGCTTGAGTGTTAAATATTTTTCCTTTTTTTTTTTCTTTTTTCTTTTCAGGCAAAAAAATTGAAGTTTATGAAAAAGCTATTAGTCTGCAACTAGTTGTAAAACAACTCCTTTTCAAACATTTCTGCATTGTAATATTTCTGTTATACGAAAGAATATACTAGGAAATCATGCCTGTGGACCTACGTCAAAAGACGCAAACTTTAAGCAACTTCAGTGAGATAACAGAACTCCACTAAAACATTATTTGATGCCTTTATAAATACAATTTCTTTTCTATTTTTTATTTTATTTTATTTTTCATTTATTATTGTTATTATTATTATTTTTTTTTTTTTTGGAACAAATACCACAATGCTTCACAATCCTATTTCGTGATTATTTTTTGGTGATAACAGTGAAATGCCATAAATAATTGGATTGCTGGTTACCATGATCATGAAAATTAAACAGCAAGTAGGTTGCCATATCATGTGGCAAAGGATCCACAACGACATCGTTATCGTTCAATACGGCGCCAACAGAAAATTCCAAATAGGTTTGTGGACCAGTGTGTAATTTCAACCAATTACCTTATGTTTGCATATTAATTTTACCTTCTTTCAATAAGTTTTGAAGTGGAAAGCCACTGAGGTTGTGTATCTTTCGAGATTTTAGTATATCTAGCTAATATTCAACCTATTTTAATTTACAAGGATCACTCCAGGTTGATTAAAATTACAGGACTTAGTTTCATATTTATATTTTTGTAAATTGAGCGACGTTATTTTTATATTTTTCACCCATATTTTTCAATATATTCCATGTGTATATTAATTTCAAATTATTCTTTTGCATACAATTTTCTTTCTATAAGATTTAGAGTATGGTCATTTTATTAAACTTAAAACATATACTACATTGCTATACTTTTAATATATTTTATAGTTTGTGTAATTTTATTTTCATACTTATAACTCCAAAGCTAGCGCATAAAGGAAAGTTATAGTTTAATTAGTGTTTATTTTTTATGCATATATTTTTTTGAATTATCGTCTAGCTATGAAGAAAATTAACACGATGACATACAGTAGCGACAATAAGTATTTTTACAAACGGATTTCTATGGGAGAATATACTTTATTAAACAAACTTCTCTAAAATTTCTATGGTATTTATTTTACAACATCACTGGATGCATTATCATATATAAAAGAGACACTTTCTTTCATACCAAAACTAAAACTACTTATTTATTTTAACTTTCTCTCATAATTGGATATTTCACTGAAAATTTTATAAAATTATTGTATTATGACAAATGTAACGTTGTAACATAAAAAACTTTTAGAGCTCGGCTTGCTCGAGGAAACTTTATCTAAGGGTTATACATTTCTTGAAAAATGCTTTGTATTTGCTTAATACTTAGTTGCATAGACGTGAGCCTTAATTACTGCCACAAAGCGTGATGGCATGGAGTCAACAAGGACATTCAAGCTACTTATAGATATTTTTCAATTCTTCAAGCAAACACTGTAATGGCTGGTCACGATTTGTCATTTTGCGTAGTCTAACCCGTTGGTCTATCGGTTCCTATAGGTGCTCGACAGGATTTACGTCTGCTCTCTGGCTGGGCCACTTTAACTTTTTCACCCGCTTCTTCTTTAAAAAGTCCGAAACATGGACGGAAGTGTGTTTCGGATCGTTATCTTGCTGAAATTCCCAGTTACGTCCCATTTTCTGTTTGGCGTGAGGTAGCATGTGTTTTTCCAGGATTGCACAATATTTGAACCTGTCCATGGTCCCGTCAATAGGCACTAAAGGGCCAACACCAGAACGCGAGAAGCACCCCCACACCATGACGTGACCACCGCCGTGTTTAACAGTGGGTACATTATATTGTATTCTGTCTCTTGCATTGATTGGGCGTCGAACATACCGAATTCCATTAGCAGAAAACAAATTAAACTTGCTTTCGTCGCTAAAGAGCACTCGGGCCCACTGAGCAGGAGTCCAGACCTCAAGTCGAACTCAAGTCGGGCCTGTCTATTCTTTCCGGATATCAAAGGTTTCTTGCAGAGTCGTTAGCCATGAAGATTAGACTCTCTTAGGATCCGTTTGACGGCACTGTTCGATATTTGAACGTTACGATGTTCACTTTTTATGTCCACGGCAGTCTTCATATTAAATAACATTTTCAATTTTAACTTAAATAACATTTTTAATTTTTTACTCACCAACAACTTGCCGAATAGCAAATCAAATGTTTACGCGAAATTCGTTTACTGCAGAGTGATAAAAATGAACGGGCTACTCGGGGAAACGCGCTTTTGCTCCCCCCAGCGGTGAAAATCTCGTTGTCAAAATACTTATTGTCGCTAAAGTATGTTTACAGTCGGAAAAGTGATTTTTTTTTTTAATCAGAATATTTTGATGAATACATCTTAAAGTGTCCTTCAATATTATTTCAATATTTTATAATATTTTCTATATTTCATATATTAAGTGTCTGAGAAATTTTAATATGTTTATTTTTCTATATACTGTATGATGTAGAATCCAAAATGAGCATATTAAGAGGGGTTAAATTTAAATCTTTAAATCTTAAAATGTTTCATAAATACACACACGGGACACTGAATTCTAGAAACCTTAGATTAATATATTATTGGACATGCTTTTGTTTATTGAATATCTTTTTCCACGGATAACAGACCGTATTCTTAAAAGCATGGATTCTCCAATCTTCTGAAGAGTATTTACGTTTAGAGAATATCATATATTGGCCACATAGTCTTTAAAATTCTATCAATTGGATGTAAGAGGATATTACTGTTAAATACGTCTTTTCGACATGCCCCAAACTATTTCTGTCTGGGCATTGTGGTGGCCAGGGAAGCTGTTGGAAGAAAGACTGGTGTTTACTGAACTAATTTTATACTGTTCTAGCCCGATGTATAGTTGCAATATCATCCGCGATGCATCATCCGTCACTTTCGGAGGAAAATTTTAAAATTGAAGGATGCACTTAATCTGACAATAAGTCCAGATACTGCATGGCTTTTTGTTTACCCTCAAGTAACCCCAGGGGATACTTTTCTTATCAACCTAATGTTTACAATACTATAATAACAGATTTTGCATATTTAAACCGTTAGAGAGCATTTGTAGAAAGTCTTCCACTTTTCTAATTCATTAGCCGATATGTGTAATATCAACAGCTCTCAGCAGATAAAAGCGAATTTTTAACACCTGGGGTAACTTTTATATCCAGCTGAGTTCACACGTACTTCCAGGCAAGCATGTACGTAGCCAACTTGGAGGAAGGGGGGGGGGGTTTGGTATGAAAAAAAATTAATATATGAAATTGATGATGTATAGTAGGAAAATAATACTATGCAATTTTTACCTGCTGTAAAAATTGCATGGTAATTGAGAGCTTGTATTTTCTGAACCGACCTCAAAAGTAAAGCATTATCTAGTTTTCAACTGAAGGTAAGTAGGAGAATTAAGTAGGTCTCTTGCGATGATTTTGAGAAATAATGGATTTAAATCCTGCGACACAAATCGAAACCTTTTTTAATATACACTGGTCATTCATAATTCTCTATAATTGGAGGGGCAGCATTGAATCGAACTTAACTTCGAGTTTTCGCGAACTAAGATTTTTTAAGTAAATTACAATTTTTACGTTACCTACCTTTTAGGTGTACTTGAAAGGCTTTAGCAAGAATCAAACACTCGGGAGTCAAACTATGACCAAGAATGACTATTTCAAGAATAATAAACCTCAACAGCGTCCTCAATATTTTCTTAAGGACAACATAGTCCACCGTACGTCTTAACGTCAGTCGTGATTTATTATTGAACTGGGGAAAAGAAAGAATTTTGATAATCTAAATCTTCTGGGGACTCAAGTCGTCATGCCATCATAAGTAATCGTGCTCTATGATCAAATTTCCAAAAAATGTTACGTCTGTGCTTCACAACGTTAATCCGCTTCACTGGACCGTTTCCTAAGATCGATAACCTCGTTGTTTTATTAAAATTAAGTAAATATTAAGTTATTAAGTAAATTTAAACTCGCAAATTGTCAAAAAGTATTTCTTTTGTAGTTTGTTGTACGTAACTAGGTTTTGTGAGCTTCACCCAGGATTTCCTTCTTTTCTACTTTCTACTTTTTTTTAATTTTTTTTATTTAATTTTTTTTTTTTTTTATAAACGAAATATTGTAAAATCACTATCGAACTTAAATCAAAATTATTCGAGCGCTAGCAAAAATTCCTATAAAAAATGTACACTTAATACTATTTTGTCAAATAAATACTTGTCGAATCATGGTCTTTGTCAGCCTAAGAACATGATTCCACAGGGATTTATTTAGCAAAACAATAATAAGTGTACTTTTTTTGTATAGTAATTATTCGTAGCGCTCGAATAATTTTGCTGACGACTGCAGTATTAATATTAACAAAAATAAAATGATTTTTTTCTTTTTTCAGAGATGTATGGTACTTCTTCTTTTTTTTCTGATCTTGACACCTGTAAACAACTCAAATCGGGTTCTTTTAATACTACTTCATACGGTAGAATTTACAGTCATCTGAACAGCGTCTGCAAACTTAAACTACTTATTCGATTCATTTATGGACAATTTAAATTACAGTATTATAATAATGGCATTAATTCTCTGTATATTTATCCCTTTTTCCTTGGAACTTTTGTTGCAATTCCTAAAAATGGTGTGCTTATGATTTAACATTCTTTTACAGGATTTAAAAAAAAATAAAATATGGATGCGTTATTCTCTATTATATAAATATACGAACTTGGGAAAAATACTCAGACAACCTACTGAATATTCTTTTTGAATTACTGATTAATTTTTTTAACGACTCCTAACTGTTATTTGTTCGGAAATAACTCGTAACTGTTTTAATTGTTTATAAAATTAAACAAAAGAAAAATGCATTTATAAAGAATCTAAGTTGTTTTGCTACACAAAAACTTTTATACACATTTTATTTATTTATTTATTTATTTATTTATTGAAAAGAAATGCTTATAATACTTAACTATTTTAGAAAAAAATATATTTGTTAAGGTTTAAAAGCTTTTTTACAAATTCAACTTTTTTTAAAAATACATTCTACCATATATCTGCACCTTTCTCGTTTTTACTTTTACAAAATACTGTGGCAATTTTATTCATAAAAAATTTCTTGCGTAATAGTAATTAGTTACATTTTTTGTATTCGAAATTACTTAATTTCTAAGTTGTTTTGCTACACAAAAACTTCTGTACACATTTTATTTATTTATTTATCTATTTATTTATTGAAAAGAAATGCTTATAATACTTAACTATTTTAGAAAAAAATATATTTGTAAAGCATTAAAAGCTTTTTTACAAATTCAACTTTTTTAAAAAATACATTCTACCATATATCTGCACCTTTCTCGTTTTTACTTTTACAAAATACTGTGGCAATTTTATTCATAAAAAACTTCTTGCGTAATAGTAATCAGTTACATTTTTTGTATTCGAAATCACTTAATTTCTAACTTAATTTACTACTAATAAACCAAAAGAACTTCGATAATTTTGTACTTAAATAAGGAAGGAGGAAAATGCATTGAAAGGAATCTAATTGGTACTCAGAATAATGGAAATACTGCCACTGTAAAAAAAAAAAAAAAAAAAAAAAAAAAAAAAAAAATTGCTTGACTTCAATTAAGTCCATGTTTAATGCATGGAATTAATAAGGCATAATATTCTAAACTCACTTAAATATGCAGGATTTGCCAGAAAAAATATATTGAAGGACTTACCTTATCGCCATTATTGAATAATATTTTTATTACAAATAGATTCTTAAAGCACTTACACTAGTTTAATTAACCGCGATTTGCCGCTATCAGATGAAGCGTAAAACCAAGTAAGTAGTTAATATTTTCTATTTATGAATACAGTTCTTTTCTGGTTATTTATTCATGTAGAAAGTAACCTTAGGACATTAATGTTATGACATTAATATTTGAAAATATATGGGTACGGTTAAAATGCCCATATATATATTTTTTTTTATAAATCAAATATTTTAAAACAAATTTTATTATTGTGTTTAATATAAGAGAAATACATTAGGCATTATATTAAGCAAGGGTGTAATTTAAAAATTGCTTACTTTTAAATGATGAAATTGGATATTTTTCTTTATAATTTTATGAACTTAAGATTAAAAATATATTTACGCATAACTAAATATCTCTGTTTAATTAATGAAGTAAAGATATATAATGGAAATTCTAGCCGTTATTGACAAAAAATATAATTATGTAATGAAAAGATTGTTGTAAAATTTTAACAATCGGTATTGATTTTTTTTTCTTTACATTGTATCTTAGATATGTGCGATATACTCTTTAATAAGTAGAATAATTAATAAATTTAAGTTTAGTTTTTCAGTATTCAATATTAAGATAAATATTTTATACATTCTAAAAAATATAAAACTTATAAAAGATATTTTAGTAAAACATAAAATAAATTAATTTTTCTTAAGCATCTTATTAAATGTGCATAATGTTTAAATATGCACTAATGCAGCACTCGTTTGCAGCAATCTCGACTACTTTATTCGTCTAACAAAAGGGCGCGCTTTATGTCGACGAGAGGGAATCGTTGCTACATTTTTCTTTTAAAGGAAATTTTCAACATTCGGAATTAAGTACAATGGTGTCTCACTCACACGACTTTCTCTTACCCTGAAATATAATACCATAAATACAGGTTGGAGATTAAGAGGTAAGATAACGAGTACTGTAATGTAAACCTATGTTAAACAATTCAAATTAGGCTTCAGAAGAGTTTTATATAATAATTAGTTCTGTGTGAAGGTGGCTACCACACCCTCAACTCCTGTTTAATTAATGCACCTAAAATTATATAGTTAATTCTATTAATAAAATTAAAAGTTTACTTAAAATTATACAGACAAATTTCACACGCAACATTCATTGAAACTTACCAATCTTGATCAAACTTTTCCAGAAACAAACTTATATTAACTTCAAAATACAACATTTAGATCTCATAAAATTATTCGTTTTTAGGTTACTCTAAGAGACACAGAGAAATATCAAACGTAAAAAACTTCACTACGGTAATCAGGAAGCCTCAATACGTGTAAATATACAGACAAAAAAGCAATGAATATTTAGCTTAAAACATACATTATTTACCGTATCTGTATGAGGAATTTATTTCAATTCTCGAACAGCTTTCAAGGAAATGGTAAAATATTATTAGTAAAGCACATCCACTAACAACAAATAACTAAAAAAAAATATTTTTGTTAAAAATGAAAAAAAAAAAAAAATCCATAAATTTATTTCGAATTATCGCAGATCGATGGTTCAACCATTCGTTTTAAAAGGTGTTGGCGAGCATTTTTGAAAGATACCCATCGTTAAAATTTACTCCCCTCGAGGGGGGACTTCACCCACGGGGGAGGGGGGAGGCGAGGCTCCTATATACACAAAAAAATTTTCCTAGTTCACTATCTCTATTACAAAAAAATATATATTCGTTTCATTTGGTTTTGTGCAGTCTATAAATGTTAAACTCTACTTCCCTGCTATTTACCTCGTAGACGTAATGTATTTGAATAATTTGATTGTCCTTGTACACGAACCATTTGCTTCATCTCAACGAAAAGCTTAGTGTATCATCCCTATATGATGCACTTTAGAATACCGAGTTTGTAATTTCTGCTTTTATTTTTTTCTTGAGATATGCTGATAACAGGCACACAGACAGACAGACACACACACAGGCCATTCGCTGAAAACATGATTTTCGTATTCAGAGGACCTCCGAACATGTGAATATAACAAAAGCTCACTTTCAAAAACTTGACTCCAAAACAATATTCTCCCACCTTAAAGGTAAGAGAAAGTCGTGTGTCACTCACACGACTTTCTCATACTCTGAAATTTAATACTATAAATACAGGTTGGAGATTAAGAGGTAAGATAAAGAGTACTGTTATGTAAACCTATGTTAAACAATTCAAATTAGGCTTCTGAAGAGCTGTATATGATAATTAGTTCTGTGTGGGGGGGGGGCTACCACCCCTCTCAACATCCCCTTTCATTAATGCACCTAAATTTATATAGAATTTAATTCTGTTATTAAAATTAAAAGTTTACTTAAAATTATACAGACAATTTCCACACGCAACATTCATTGAAACTAATCAATCTTCATCAAATATTTTCCAGCAACAAACTTATATTAAGTTCAAAGTACAACCTCTGGATCTCCTAAAATTATTCTTTTTTAAGTTACTCCAAGAGACACTGATAAAGATGAAACGTTAAAAAAACTTGACTACGGTAATCAGGAAGCCTGAAAACGTGTTAACATAAAAAAAACCAAGCGATGAATATTTAGCTTAAATCATAAATTATTTACCATATCTCTATGATGAATTCATTTAAATTTCCGAACAGCTTTCCTGGAAATGATAAAATATTATTAATAAAGCACATCCACTAACAACAAATAACTAGTGTGTTGTGGCGCCCACACGACTTTCTTCTATATTTTCCTATACAAACTCACTCAGTAAAAATAATTTATTATTATTATTTTTTATTATTATTATTATCTTCCATGATAATGCAGGCGATTTCCATATTAGAGAAGTAGTATAACAATAAATATCCATAAAAACAGTTGCATTTATTCTCAATATTACATTAAAAAAATCGATAACTTTATTTTAAATTATCGCAGATCGATGATTGAACCATTCGTTTTAAAGGTATTAGAAAAATACCCATCATGAAAATTTACTTCCCTCGAGGGGGGACTTTTCCACAGGGAGGGAGGCGAGGCTCCTACATACATAATTTTTGTTTCCCAGATGACTATCTCTATTATAAAAAATATATATTCGTTTCATATTGTATAGTGCCGTCTATAGATGTTAAACCCAATTTCTCCCCCCAGACGTAATGTATTTGAATAATTTTGAGTGTCCCGGTACACGAACCATTCCCTTCATCTCAACAAAAAGCTTAGTGTAGCATCCCTATATGATACACATTTAGCATACCGACTTTGGAATTTCTAATGCTATTTATTCTAGAGATATGCTGATAACACACACAGAGACACACAGACCATTCTCTAAAAACATGATTTTCGTATTCAGGGGACCTCAGAACATGTAAATATAACAAAAATTCACGTTCGAAAATTTGACTTTAAAACAATACTTTCTCGACACTATGGGTAAGAGAAAGTAAAAAAGCGACAAAATAACAATGGTTTTATTCAAATTTAATAACAATCAACATATATTATATTACAATTGCTTGAATAAATAAAACGAGAAATGAGTAAAATCTTTTTTAGTTTTACTTTTTCTTGAAAGGAACTTAAATTCAGGTAATTCTTAATTATTATTCAGTTAATGATAATTTTTTTGATAATTTACGGTATTCGCTTGGAGTTTTCTTATTAATAGCTCGATACATTTCGCAATTTAAATACACAAAAGACATTTCGTTAACGCTTATGCACAAATGAAAAAAATAATAAATAAAAATAAATAAATAGTAAAAATGCTTAAATTTTATGATGTACTTAGTATATTTTCTTTCTATCTGTAGTAAGTTATGTCAAATGCTATATGTCAAGTTTCCAAAAAATGCCATTGCATTGTGTTGAACACCATGCATTTTGTAGAAAAAAAACTGACATTTCCCATCTATATATTAATTTGAAACATGTTTTTGCCTGTCTCCACTATATTGAGAGAACTACTCGGTGTAAAAATTTGGTTGAGGTGTCTAAAAAAAGGTCTTGGTCTGTAGATGTGCTATGAGAAGAGAAAAATGAAAAAATGTCGAATGTAGATGTCCCCCCCCCGGGGGGGAGACCGTTTCTCCCCCGGAGGAAACAGGTGGGAAACCGTTTCCCTCCCGTTTGGGTTAAAAACACGTTTACGAGCTTAACTAAGCTTCAAAGTACTTCACGGTGAAGAAAACGTACATATGGGGACTAGAGTCGAATACTAAAAAATCAATATCTGCGAATTTGGAAGTTTCGATTTTAAAGGGGGGGGAAAGGGGGGGGGAAAGGGGGAAAGTAGATTTGGAGGGGAGGAGAAAAGGGGGAAATTAGTTTGAGAGGGAAATCCGTTCTAGACCCATATATGTAGCACCTCATTTTAAAAGTCTTGAAATTTCATGTCTATTGAGGATGTTTGTATACAGCATAGTGCGAACCCTGGTGGTGAAAAATGGAACTAAGTGATTTTGCTGTGGACCATATCATGTTGCACCTTATTTTAAAGGTCTTGGTATTTCCTGACGGTTGGTGATCTTCGTACAGAACACACTGTGCCCCCTGGTGGTGGAAAGTGCAACTAAAGGATTCTGCAGTTGACACCACCATGTGACACTTTATTTGAAAGGTCTTGGAAATTCAAGGCGATTGTTGATAGAGGTCTTGAAATTTCATGTTGATTGTGGATGTTTGTATACAATATAGTGAGCCCCCTGTTGGTTAAAAATGGAACTAGGTGGTTTTGCAGTAGACCCTATCATGTTACAACTTATTTTAAAGGTCTTGATATTTCCTGATCGTTGGTTTTTATGTATGGAATACGCTGCGCCCCCTGGTGGTGGAAAGTGTAACTAAAGGGTTTTGCAGTTGACACCACCATGTGACACCTTATTTGAAGTGTCTTGGAAATTCAAGGCGATTGGTGATGTTCGTGTACAACATACTGCGCTCCCTGGTGGAGGAAAGTGGATTTTGCAGCGCGTGCGTAGCATGCCTGCTATACGGTGCCGCTGCCACGGGTAGCGGTAACACGAGTCAGAGGTTTGTTCGGTTCAAGGTTAATTTTTGAGAATTTTTCCATGTTATTAGCGGCCTGCATGTACGTGCCGCAGGCACTGGGTCACGAACCCGAGTTCCGTTCTGTTTGAGGTAATGTTTTTTTGTTACAGATGATTATTTATTTTGTGATGTTTTCATTTAAAAATAGAAATTAAAAGAAAATCGAGTTAAAGATATAAAACCATGCAAATTTAAGGCTCATTTAAGGTTATTATCAAGGGCCCGGGCATTGACGGGCGGGTTCGTTCGGATTCAGGTTAATTTTTGGGAATTTTCTTTATGTTGTTAGCGGCCCGCGTATGCACTGCCGCAGACAACGGGGTCATAAGGCAGAGTTTCGTTCGGTTCGAGATAATTATTTTTTGTTTCAGCTGTTTATTTTTTTTCGCAATGCTTTTATTTAAAAATAGAATTTGAAACAAATTGGAGTTAAAGATATAAAATCTTACAAATTTAAGGTTCATTTAAGGTTATTATCACGGGCCCAGGTATTGCCGGGCTGGTTCGTTCGGTCCCGGTTAATTTTTTGGGAATTTTTTTATGTTGTTAGCGCCGTGTATGCGCTGCTGCAAGCACCGAGGTCACAATGCAGAGTTTCGTTCGGATCGAGGTAATTGTTTTGTTACAGATGACTATTTTTTTTTTCGTGATGCTTTCATTTAAAAACAGAAATTCAAACAAAATCGAGTTAAAGGTATAAAATAATACAAATTTAAGGCTTATTTAAGGTATCATGTGCCCGGGCAACGCCGGACGGGTCAACTAACATATAGTCTTACTATTAAACGAAATAGAAAATAAAAGATAGGCTCTGTTTATTTGAAGTCAGTTTGACGTCATATTGAGAGTACTTTGTAGAAAGTGATGTCATACATAGTATTTCGATTTATAAGCATTTTTCCGACTTTCTTTTTTTAAGTGAAATGTCGTAAATTTTATTAGATGTTTTAACATGAAATGCATTTAAATAATGATGCGACGGTTTTTGAAACATTACGGTCAATAAAGTGATTGTCGAATTCGACGTGTTCCAGCTAGTTCATTTTTATTTGTAAACTTTTATCTCTCTATTAATAAGAATATTATTTAAAGAGAAATGAACAAATAATGTAATAATAGGTTCAAATAATTTAACGAATGTTGAACTACTTAAAAATGGTTTGTGATCGAAGTAAAACTAAATTAATTAATCAAAACACTGGAATATTTACTTAAATACATACAAATGAAATTTAAAGAAAAACCTTTTCATTTTTTCATGGTAATGGTCAAACACCCAGCCGGATTTCGGCGGTAAAGCTATCGACTTCTGCCGTTGCCATACATATGAGGAGAATTTGAGAGCATCGAAAAAAGACATGCCTTTCGAAGTGAACCAAATTATTATTTGGGAAGAAATAAGAAAACATTCTGTCTTTTTCTCATTCTATCTTTATTAAAGAAAGAATGTGAGCTGCTACACAGAGAATAAATCAAAACCTTATAATCATGTGCTGCAACCTACTACGCATTTGAAGTGTTACTTTTTACTGAGTCAGACCAAATATATATACATTAATACATATGTTTTTTAGTTTTTCAATTTTTGTCTTAGGCATAAAACTTTCGATGTAGCATATAATGTATAACATTTTCTATACATGGCCGAAATTTCAGGATAATCCATCTACTATTTTACAAGAGGTTTGACAAAACGCTTAATGTTGAAAATTTTCGCTCTTCATTGCAAACTACGATCCATTTACAGAAAATAAATAAATAAATAATGAAAAAGGGTGAAAAGAATTAAATAATATTTTTTACTTATTGGTTTCGTAAAACTAATCGTCTTCGGGTTTTCAGTGGATTTATATGTTTTGACAGATTTAGAGAATGATTTGACCATTTTTAAAGAAATGCCTGTATAGGAAATTGTGGTGAACAAAATTTTGTAGCAACTCTAGCTGAAGAGGCAATGAACAATATTGCTATAAATTTATATTTGGTTGAAACGTGACATAAAATAGTAACTCTCAACATTTTTTGAAATCGCCCAGCAGGTGGCTTCGCTATCCCCCCCCCCCTTTTGTTTTTCGAAATTTTGAACATGAAATTATAAGAAAAAATTTCGAAGAAAGAAAATTATTTGTAAAGGATCATTATGAAATTAAAAAGAACAACAGGAGTTAACTAAGAAAGAAAAAATGAATAAGTAGAAGCAACAATTCCCTCTATAGAGTGGGAAGTACAGTGGTGGACATAATTAAAAGACACCTAATTTGACAAATAGTGAAAGAAAAGATTCAGGGCTTAAAAATGTTTTATCAAATACGTCAAAAATATAAATTTATTCTGCTATCACATATGATTATTTTTTAATAATGATATTTTCATACAATTTAATGAAAAAACTTAAAAACATAATGTACAAAATTATAAGACACCAAGAGTTTTTTTTCCAAATACAGTGGTCGACATAATTAGCAGACACTAATGGTCTAAAATAAAATCCTCTAACATGGTTATTCAATATTTGTGCAGACGCCATTGTTTTTATAACATGAAAGATGCGATTCGGCGTCGAATTTATCAATTCTAACAAAATATCGCAACACAATTCTTCCCAAGTACATTTTATAGCATTTCTTAGGTCTTGGACACACATAAACTGCCTCTCATTTCTGTAAACCGCACGAGCTAAGATCCCCCACAAGTTCTCGATGGGATTTAAATCTGGGGAAGCCACGGGAGAACACTGATACTTTGCTCTGAGAGCCACTTTTTTGTTTCGTGTGATGCATGAATCTGCGCGTTATCGGGCTAGAAAGTGTAGTTTTCGCCACAAAGAAGTTCACCGTATATGGGTACTTGATCTTTAAGAAGATTCTTATATTTTTCGGAATTCATTCTTGAAAGGACAAAAACAATATCCGTTTTCCATTGAGCCGAAAAACCAACCCAAACTATTACTGAGCCTCCATCCATTTGGCGACTCATTAGTACCTGAGGGGACTTCCGTAAATCATGCCAATAATATTGAAACCCGTCAAGACCATAAAGATTAATCTTTTTTCATCAGAAAATAACACAGAGTACCATTTGGAGGTCCAGGCCATAGTTTGTTTAGCGAAGTTTACACTCCATTTTGTACCGGCTTAGAAGCGGTGGTTTTTTCATCAGTGTTTTTATCTTTCACATAGGAAGCATTATACAATACCCAGCGAATGGTTCTCCTAGAACAATTCAGATTCAAAGCATTTTTATGCATGTTGTGGTCATCTTATTCTGTGAAGCGAGCGAAAGCACATGGCGTCTGTCTCTCGAGTACAAGCAAGGAGTACGTCCAGATCTTTAATCACCGATCCATTGATTCCTCTTTTCAAAAGATTTCTAATTGCACATCTAGAGCGTTTAATAACTTTTGAAATATTATTAATTGAAGCACCAGTTCCATTTAATCTCCAAATTTCGCGAATTTCACATTCTTTTAATTGTGTACCTCGTGGTATGTTTGTAAATGCCTGAAGACGGTTATCGTCTGCTTTAGTTAACTGCTGATGTCATAACAGCATGCAGAAAATTTGCATATTGCACATTATTTTCGAAAAAAAAAAAAAGCAGGTGTTTTAATTAAATTGTTAGGGTGTCTTATAATTTTGTCCATGGTATTTTTAACTTTTTATTAAACTCTATAAAAAAATCTTTCCTGTAAAACAACCTGATAAGAGAATAAATTTTTGTTCTTGACGTATTTGATAAAACATTCTTTAGCTCTGAATCTTTTTATTCACTATTTGTCAAATTAGACAGGTGTGTTATAATTATGCCCACCCCTGTATTCGCCCTACCCTGAAGGGTGAAATTTTTCAATGCAGATATACTTCAAAGGAAATCGTCAATACCGTTAATACGAATGGTCTAATCATAGATCTGGGATAATTTGAAGCAGAATTATTTAAAAAAAAAAATAAAATAAAATAAAATAAATAAATAAATAAATAAAAACCTGAAAAATATGTTATTGTTTAAGACGTCATCAGTAAATAATAAAATTGACTTTCTTTGCACATTTAACATAATATTTCTCTGATATGAAAAATCGCCTGCATTCATCATCGAAAATGAACATATTAAATAATAATATTAATAAATACTTCGGCCTGTTTAAATTTTTATAAAAATAATCTTGTGTGTTGCTCAACGACTTTCTCATACCCTGAAATTTAATACTATAAATTCAGGTGTCAGATTAAGAAGTAAGATAACGAGTACTGTTATGTTAAACAATACAAACTAGGCTTCGGGAGAGTCTTATCTGATAATTAGTTCTGTATAAAGGGGGGGGGGGGGCTACTGCCCCCCAACCTCCCGTTTCATTAATGCACCTACATTTACATAGAATTTAATTCGGTTATTAAAAATATATATATATATATATATATTTTTTTTTTTTAAATAATTTATTAAAATTATTATTCAAAAAAAATCTTTTAAGATAATGCGGACGATTTCCATATTCGGGAATTAGTACAACACTAAGTATCAATATATATATATATATATATATATATATATATATATATATATATATATATATATATATATATATATATATATTAATAAAAAAAATCGATAACTTTACTTTAAATTATCGCAGATCGATGGTTCAACCATTCGTTTTAAAGGTATTGACGAGCTCTTTTGAAATATACCCATCATGAAAATTTATTCGCCTCGATGGGGGACTTCCCCCTAAGGGGGGAGGTGGGGCTCCTACATACACATTTTTTCCCCGATTGTAAAATATATATTCGTTTCATTTGGTTTAGTGCAGTCTATAGATGTTAAACTCTACTCACTTTCAATTTCTATCATAGACGCAATGTATTTGAATACTTTTGAGTGACCCTGTACACGAACCATTTGCTTTATCTCAACGAAAAGCTTACTGTAGCATCCCCATATGATACAAATTTAGAATACCTAGCTTGGAATTTCTGCTACTGTTTGTTCTAGAGATATGCTGATAACAGACACGCATACATCCACACAAACAGACACACAGATATTCTTCAAAAACATTATTTTCGTATACAGGGGACCTCAGAGCATGCAAATATAACAAAAACTCACGTTCGAAAATTTGACCCTAAAATAATACTTTCTCGACCCTATGGGTAAGAGAAGTAAAAATATATAAAAGTGTTATGGTAGCCACATCATACCAGTTTAATATTGTTTTTTATTATAAAAACTGTAATTCAGCGTTAATAAGTGCTTTTATTATTAGTATCCACATAATATAACAACAGTGAGAAGTAAAAAGATATAGTTAGTGTAATATATATATTTGTTAAAGTTCGTGTTTTTTCTTCTTTCATTATATTTAAAATTCCTCATTAGAGACAGTTATTTAGATTTCATTTATATTAAATGATTAAACCTATATACTAATCAATCAATTTTAATTACTTTTACTTATTCATTAATTAATTAACTTGGTCTTACATAAATTTATTAGTTCTACAACTACTGTTAATCTAAAAAAGCGATTGATCTCCGTAACAGTTTCTAAATTATTGTTAGCTCAAAATGATAATCAAATTAGCGAAAACTCTTTCAATCGATTACATGCAGAATGTGCAATGTTACTTCAGGAATTCGGAAAGCTTTAATTAGAATTCTCTTATTCTAATTAGCTTTAGCATCTTAATTAGACGAACTTAACTTATCCAATACAGCCTAGGGAAACATTTCACTTTTACTCAGATAACACTAAGTACTGGATCACTACACATTCATTGTAGAGTATGTATCATGCAAGATCGTTGAATTGATCAAATTTAATAAATATGTAATGCGTTATTCTATAAATGTTAACACTAATATTAAACTGTTTATAAAAATTATATATATGCATATGTATAAATAAATAATAATAATAATAATAATAAAAAGCTACTTAAAAATTTACACGTGAAATTCCACATTATCTGGAAATAAGATCTATCTGTGTCTATAAAATAGTCAATTTAATGGTACGTTAGTGTGTTTGTCTGTAAGAGTTTGCGTGCGTTCACTAAAGAAAAAAATCATTCTAAAAAGGTCTATCCAGGTTTGAAATATATATCCAGTTTTAAAATATATATATATCATTTGTATCAGTGGCAAAAAACCTATTAATTTTTAACATTATAATTTAACACTTCGTATATTATTCAAACTTTACATTTTTAGTATGGTAGAATTAAAAAAAGAAATCTCAGAAACGGCTTTTATGAGGATTGTTTGCATTATTAAAATATTACATTAGTTTTAAAATGTTTTATGTTTCTGGAATAAACATAATTGATTATGGACATTCGAATTTCAAAACTTTGCATGTCATTCAAAATTTGCTATTTATTTTGCATGACAAAATAGTAGAATAGTTCATGTAAATTACATTAAAGGGATTGATTGATCAGAATACTACGGAGTTGTATGGGATTGAGATATGAAAGTATTAAAATTAAATAATGTTTTATGATAACATAGAAAAGGTTGCCCATTGAATGGACGTTTCATTCTGCAACATTGCCTAGTGATCAGTAGACTTATTTTCTTTTTAAATGAATATTGTAAGTGTTATAATAATAACAAGATATGTATGAGGGCAAATATTTGATAAGGAACTGAGTATTCTATGCCAACTATTTTTAGGTAGAAAGTTAATCTAGACAAGAAAAAAAATTATTAAATTTAAGTACCGTTTACAAACGTATTAAAACTTAACTACGCGTGTATTTAAGAAAATGATAAATTGTCTTATCGTTTACTCAAATTTAAAATGATTTCATTGAATTATCTAAATATTAAAAAACTGATTATTTTATTAGTAAATTAAACAATACGTTTTTATAATAATATACATTTTATTCTAGGATTAAATTATTATGATTATGTATCAAGTTTTATAATATATATTCATATAAAGTAACCTTAATGCCTATAGTCTGCCATCACTTGAGAAAGTATTTATAATCTCTCAAATTGTTGAAATTTTTGTCAAGAATTATTTGTAAATCATTTGACAAACATTCTCCAATTTATGACATTACATCAGGATTAAAAAAAAAAAAAAAAAAAAAAAAAAAAATGCAGATCATTTCGAATAATACTTTTCTAAAAGCCAAAATAAGTGAGATGACGTTGTTTGATTTTTAGTGAATTATACTATTAATTATAAATAATTGGAGACGCTTAATTTATAAGTTTTTTTTTTTTTTAAATACCCTATTGTATCAGATTAATAAGTTTGTCTGAAATATTAATGCAAGCAGGCAATAACTAGACAATCTGTGTGAAAATAAATAAATAAATAAAATAAGTAACATGCAGCAAAATTTCCAGTTTACTGCTTTTTTTAATAAGTACACATATTTACATAAAATAGCAGTGTTTTTATATTGTTCACATATTAAAGCAACACATACAAGGCTGCCACAGGAGATTTTCTTTTTAATTATTTCCATACCACTATTTCCATGAAGCAAAATTTATAATAATTTTATGCAGGTAAATCGGCATTTTGCCTGCAAAAATTTATTATAAATTTTATGTTACGGAAATAGTGATACGAAAATACTTTTTTTTTTTTATTACTTTCGTACTTTTTTTATTAGTCTGTGACAGTCATGAACATAAAAATGTACTTAATAACTAAACTGTTGAAAATCTTGACAAATGATTTTGTAAATATTTAAATGAAACTTGTGAAAATATTATATTTTGTATGAGAAGATTAGATTGATAAAATCACAAATAGCAATTACCTAGAAGTCCAAAGAATCGGGCCAGTATTCCATAGTCTGTAAAATAAATTAGTTTAGTAACCATAAACCGATAATAGAAGACATATTTAAAGAATTGTGTACGCCTATTAAGGTAACTTTAAATACGGTATAGGCAATAGATTGGAACAAAAAACTGAAACTCATGTTACTGAAAACTGGTATTAAGATATTAAAATTACCACAAATTTGATTTATGAATAAATACTGCGGAAAAAAAAGTTTATAAAAATATGGCATGTATTAAAAAATTTAGTCATTTTATGCAGGCTGCAGATAATTAAAAAAAATAATAATAATAACCAAATAATAACATAATGTTATCTTGCAAAAATTCTTACAGGATAACGCCACATAAATTAACAGGTAACCGTTTATAAATTTCATTTTTTACGCGCTATCTTTATAGACGATAAATATAAAGATTGCTTAAAAAAATCTCATATATTTTACTATATATGAGATTATTTTTCTCATATATTAAATAAAAATTATGTAACTTGTTGTACTTGATTAGTAGCAAATAAAAATGTGTACGTCAGATTATAAAGTATTATCGTTAATTTATTTTTTTTTTTTTTTTTTTTTTTTTTATCCAAAATAGTAAATGAGAAAATCATAAGATACCAAATTTTGAAGCTTAAACGAAAAAGAAACAAGTTTCGTAAATAATTACAACTTAATCTATTACTTATGCAGGCTACGCCACAGGCATTATACCTTTATATTCTTTTCGTCCATTGTTTCCGGAAAAAAAAATAAATTAAATTAATAATATATTTACGCAGGTAAATTTGCACTTTGCCCGCATATATTTATTATAAATTCTATGTTATGGAAATAGTAGTACGAAAATAATAATGATAATAATAATAATAATAATAATAATAATAATAATAATAATGTCGCCCTTCGCATCCCTACTTATGTGTTACAAGTAATATCACTGAAGATTGTGTGTACTTAAAATGTCAACTAAGGAGAAATTTTGAGACTACAGTAGAAGTTTTCTATTTTTTCATTTACTATTTTTAAATTTAATGTTTTTAAACTTAATATTTCACTTAATATATAAAAAAAAAATCAGAAATGTAATTTACACAACTGTCTTTTACTCCCCGTATGAATACTATAAAGATAGTCTGCATATTACGTTGCATATTATTTTGGAATATCCGATATGCTCTTCAAAAGGCAATGGAGGCATTCATTTAGGTGTCCTTGTGAATACGAATCCATAGAGTTTGAGTAAACTATCACCTAAATAGAAAACGCTACATTGTATTCTTCCTCTTCTTCTCTCTCTCTCTCTCTCTCTCTTTCTCTCTCTTTTTTTTAATGAGAATTATCAAAAGAAAGTAATTCATTACCTAAATAATCTCTTTTGTGCTTTTAAGTATGTTTCATAATTGTTTAGAAAATGTGTCAATGCTTTCGCATATTGCTGTTATAATTATACGATAAAACAAAACTTCCGACTAGAAGCATTATTACACTGCCCATTTCGTTATGTTCTATCAAATGAATTTATTAGACTACAATGATTTGTCAGTTATATAATTTATTTGTACTTATGGTTAGAATGTTGTATTTACTTTAAATATTTGATTAATTAAAACCTTTAATAATCATTTTAATGACTTTATGTATACCCCAGTTAATCAAGTAATATTTTCAAAATATTACTTTTAAAGCTATTTTAATTCAATAATAATAACTGTATACTTATTTTCTTATTTTTAATTAAGCTTGAGTTGGAAAATTTAACATGTTTTATCTCAAGAGTGTGATAGTAAAGAATTAACCTCCAATTCATGAATATAATTTCAATTTTAACTAATTTGTAACAATGTATATATAATAATAATAATAATAATAATAACAATAATTTCAGTGACAGAAATAAAATAAATGGTGTTGAGTAATTTTAAAGGAATAATCAGAATAAATATCGTATTTTACATATTTCAGAATTACAAAAAAATGAAAATGACGAGAAAATAAAAATACATTTAAAAAGTGTTACTGTAAACACAGTAATATAATGTCCAAAATAAGCAATAATGCCATTATGTGTGACTCCATCAATTCTTTCCTTGTATTAAATAACTAGCTGACCCGTCCGGCTTCGCACTGATGAACAAATTTTAGTTAAAGATGGATTGATATGTAAATAATCAAGAAATATATCAGTTTATATGTTATAGTCAGGCAATATTATTAACTGGAAAGTCAAAATATAATTTTACAATTATTTTTTTTAATTAGTTGTTAAATGTTGGCAATTTTTACTTAATGCTATTTATTTATTTATTTATTTATTTCATAAAAAGAAACATTTCTTTACTCATGAATAAAAAATATTGAAAAATAAACCTATGACATGAAAATGTTTTTGATAAAATTGACGTCATAATAGCTTTAATTATTATTTATTTTTTCATTTCGCAAATATATTTAATTTTTTCCATAATTGATTATTATTTTAATAATGTATATTAAAGGAGAAATCAATAATATGAAACAATATTCGTACAATATATACTATTACAGAATCTGGTGTGAAACAACCACACGACTTCCATTACCCACTATTACACGTAATATATACAATTTTTTGGAGATATTACTTGCATTTTTTGAGATTTTCGAGTAAGAGAAACTTGATACACGTATAAAGACACATACAACAGAGTTTGCATAGCGAGTTAAAAAATAAGGGTAAAAAAATAGATAGTTTTTTTTTTAAACACGAATTTCCGAGATCTAAAACTGAACTACCTAATCAGGATGACCGTTAATATTCCTGTAATAAGCACGTAATACTTGAGAAAGGTTATCTAAATTGGATTAAATTTTATTTTTCAGTAATACGTTAGAGCCGTTTTTGAGATACCAACTTTTACCAAAACTTAACATACTTAATTATTGACCTAAAAACAATAATTACATACAAAAGGATATTTAATAGGAAGTTAACATGGCGAGTTTGAAAAAAATCCGTACAGGCGTTTTTAAAGGAACGCACTTGCGAAGTCTAAAATTGAGCTGTTTATAGAGGACGCCTATCAATTTTCCTGAACTAAGCAACTTTTCAATCGAAAGGGCATCTAATATATTATTTATATAGCAATTTTGAATAAAATCATTAGAGGTGTTTTTGAATATGGGCTTAGGGTCCCATTTCTGGTTTTCGATGACCCAATTCCGGTTTTTCAATTTTCACGAAAATTTGGAAAATTTATCTGTACACCAGACCTGAATCACTTGTGAAGTTTAGTAGTTCTATTTTTATTAGTTTTGGAGAAATGACAGCCAGAAGATTACACACACACGTGCACATATACACACACACTGACCAATTGCCAAAACCTATACAATACTTCCACTACCTACGGTAGTAGGGTTTATTGAAGTAAATACATACATCTCGTATTTACTACGATAATATACAGATTTTCGTATTACGTTTTCGATCGCCAAATACAAAAATCGCCAATGACGATAGATATCAAATCTATGCTTTGTTTTCAATTAAAATATTGAAAATTTTAATTAAATTTATTTTACCAAAATTTATTATAGTTTCTAGCACTTAGAGAGAGACAGTGTAACTTTTGATTATTGAAAGAAAAAAAAAAAAGCAATCGGCTTTTTAGTTCTAGCGATCGTTCTCTACATATGCATATAAACCTTTCTTTTTTTTTATATTAGTATAGCTATAGAGCATAGGTATATTAAATAGGTTTCCAGTCAACATAATGTAACTCAAATAATTAAATGCTATTTACATTTCAGTAATGGCTGTATGCGCTATGTATATTGAGCTACTTGCCATAACTGTTAGTTGCTAAAAATAGTCGCCAAATAAATTTGAACATCTCAATACGGAAGCGAAGTATGACATCACTGACCGCCCGTGGATGCAAGAAAAAGATTTTCCATGTTAATCGCTCATTGGATTTTTTTTTTTTTTTTTTTTTTTTTTTTCTTATTAAAATTCTAGAAGAATTATTTCCCGATTTTAATCCTCATATTTGGGTATAGATATGTATTAGTTATTGTATGCATGCGTTAGATTGAGTTATTTTGCTGTCAAATTGACAAAATTTAAATTTTAAATTTCAAAACTGTCACCCTTGGCGTTTTTTGTATTTGGCGATCAAAAACGTAATACGAAAATATACATGCCAGATGTATATTTTCGTAATATGTATTGTACGAAATATTGTTTCATATTATTCGTTACACTCTTAATGTAAGTTTTTAAAATAACCATGATTTTTGAAAGGAATTAAATTATATTCGCCAGATAATTTGGCGATATTTTTTTTTTCTGCCAAGGATGACGGATATCAAATCTATTCCGCTGCAACATATTAGTATATTATATCAGATACTTTATTTAGACATTTGAAAACGAATTTGACTTCAAATTATGATAGAATATTTATCCTTTCCCTTTTAATTAGTTTATTAGTTGGATGTTTATTGTGTAAATATCATCCTTTGAAATGAAATGTTTATGTTTTCAATCGAATATGGAAATTTGCCATTTTTTTTTCTAGAGTTTTGAAATTTAAAATTCCAATTTTATCAATTTTACAACAAAAACAATTTAATCTAACGGATGCACATGATAACTAATACATATCTATATCCAAATATGGGGATTAAAATGGGGAAATAATTTTCCTCGATCTTTATTATTTTTTTTACAAAAAATCCAGTTCACTTTTTATATTATTGTTCGCGTGAAAATATATTTTATTATATGTCTAAAAATAAATTAATTCGTAAATCTTTTTGGCAACAATTATAAATTAAAATAAATAATATTATAGGGCAGTTCCTTGTTTGTAAACAAACATCTCAACTTTTATGAGTGGTTGGCAAAAAGGCTTTGGAAAAGCATAGCGATGGAGGATCACCAATATAGTAAATTGCGCGGGAAAGTCGAGCGCGCTTTTTTGCCAACCACCAGACGTCACGAGGAAATGCTGTATAAAATAGAATTTCTTATTTTATTTTATTTTATTTTATTTATTTATTTATTTTTAAATTCCAACTTCGTTTACACACATCAGTTTAAACCACGGAGTAATAAAGACTCCGTGGTTTAAACATTGATGCTTAGATATTATATCATATCATATCAAATTAAATTATTAGAAAAATAAACACTTTTAATTCTATAATGACGTCAGATTTAACGTGTAAGTTTAACAATTAAAAAAGCTTTATATGAATTTCAATTTAATGCACGTGCAAATATATTTCTTTTCTTTTCACGTCAAGATATTTTAAAAACGAAATGAATATGTAAATGTTTCTTTTATGTTGGCAGCAGCTATTTTTTTTAATATTTCATTATTTCCATTTCTATTACGGCTTCTATGGGGATTTTAATTAAAATGCTCAGATTTTAAACTAAAATTTATTTTATCAAAATTAAATATAGCCTATAACAATATGGCATACTGTAGCTTTCGGTCAGTGAAAGAAGTTTTAAAATCGGTTCAGTAGTTTCAGAGATTACCCTCCACAAACAAACAATTTTTTGCGCTTTATATAATGATATAGATAAAAGTAACATAATTTATTGCAGTGTGGAAAAAAATAATGTGTTTGACATCTAGAATCCAAATTTTGGCTCTAGTAAAAGTAGTTTCTTGCAATCCTTATAAATTCTAGCTTCTTTTGCCATAGAGTTCAAAAAACTCGTATTGGAAATAATGTAGATAAAAGAGAGCATAAGAGGTGAGATCTAGTAACTATGATTTTGTTTTATAACCCACTCCTAGTAAATCAACGGGAGTTTTTTGCAATGTAAAGGATTCATAATATTCATAATATCCATAATATCCATAATATTGTTTTACAATGTACAGAAGTTCAGACTAGATATTTTCGACAATTTCGTCTATCTAGGTGACTTGTTTACCTTATACGCAAACGCATAACTCGAAAATCTGTATTTCCAGTTTAGTGATTTAGAAACTGGCTACTTATTCATTCTAGATGAAAAAGGATATTATTTATTCAAATATAGTTTAGCTAAATAATCTTTGACTTTATCGAGCCTTTTGTTTATTGAATTCAATAAATACGGTACGCAGTTTAAAAATTTACTGAAATATACAAATTCGACTAAAATCGTCTCCAACTTATTTTCTATATCGTTAATGTAAAATATATACCCCGAATTGGAATCGCCAGATATCTATCTATATACATATATATATATATATATATATATATATATATATATACATATTGTGTATGCGATAGGGCAGAACCTAATTAAACGAACAAATAAACTACTTTTTATGCTTTAAAGCTAAATTTGTGCAGTTTAATAAAGGCAATTGTACATTTTAAATATAAAATAACAACTTAGAGGTATTTCAGTAGCATTTCAGGTACATAAATGAAAGCTGAATATATTTACCGAAATGTAATCAAAGACTATCTATCTATCTATATATATATACATATATTATGTATGCGATGAGTCAGAACCTAATGAAAATATATTTAAAAAAAAAAAAAACTGCTTTTTAAGCTTTTAAGCTAAATTTAAAATAAAATGTAAATAACTAATAAAAATAAACTAATAAAAACAAACTAAATAATAACTCTAAACTAATAAAAATAAAATGTGCTAAAGACCATCCGAATATAAACTAACAACATAAGAATATTACAAGAACACTTGAGAGAGGGAGAAGCGATGTAAATTCTGATGCATGTTTAGCATTTATGAACGAAGTTCATTATTTTTTCAACAGAAATATTAACAGCCGCATACACCAGTAAATTCAACTCTCAACTCAAAAACTTTAAAAAGTCTAAAAACATGGTAAAATTTTCTTGAGAAATTTGACTAGAGACCATCTATAAGGAAAGACTAGACATTGGCGTGCCCGCTTTTCAACGAAATCCGCTATGTAAGTGTCAGTTGCTGCATTGCTTGCCATTATTCTGTGCGTGTGTTTCTCACATAAGCTTTATGAATGTTAATTTAATCTATACATATAAAAGAGTACTTCCACTCACTCACTCACTCACTGATTCATCAACGCACAGCAAAATCTGCTGGAGCCACTGACTCGAATCTGGGTCAGATTATAGAACATATAGTGTAAGCAACCCTAAGAAGCGATTTTGCGGAATTCGCTCCCTATGGGGGTGTAGGGGGCAAAATGTGATTTCATAAAAACCTTCATATCTCAAATAAAAAAACAGATATCCGTAAAATTTTTACTTTAAAATATAGCTAATTTAATTATCTAAAAAGCAATTTCTGGAATTTTAGAAGTTCGGTCCCCAAGGGGAAAGGGGGCAAAACGTGATTTCACATGCTCAAAACGTGGTTTCACATACTCCTATATATCTCAAACAGAAAAACAGATATATGTGAAATTTTTGCTCTAATATATAGCTAATACAAATACATAAAAACTAATTTCTGGAATTTTCGAAATTCAGCCCCCAAGAGGGTAGGAGAGGGGGCAAAACGTGATTTGAAATAATCCTTCATATAGCAAACATAAAAAAATATATGTGTAAGATATTTTTCCTCTAAAATATAGCTCCCATAAATACATGAAAACTAATTTCTTTAATTTTAGAAATTCGTCCCAGGTGGGGTGGGAAAGGGAGGCTATGGGGTAAAGATATAGAAATGTAGTTAGAATGTTCAAAATTGGTACAGATAGGTTTTAGAGACTTGGAAGTCAAATGAGGATATTTTTGAAAGTGTAAAGTTATTAGGAGTGTCAGAAAGGTGTGTGTGGGGGGGGGGATACGGAGGGGCAAAAAAATAAATATAGAGTTAGAGAGTTCAAAATTGGTACATAAAGGTTTTTGATACCTACAAATCGATTGCGGATAGTTTCGAATTTGTTAAGTTATTAGGAGGTGCGGGAGGAAGGGACGGAGGGGCAAAAAATAAAAATAGAGTTAGGTCGTTCAAAATTGGTACATAGAGGTTTTTGATACCTACAAATCGATTGCGCATATTTTTGAATTTGTAAAATTATTAGGATAGACGGGAAGAGGAGGTGAAAGGGCAAAAACATATAAATAAGAGTTAGAGCGCTGAAAATTAGTGTTGTTAGGTTTTGAGGCCCGATATATCGATTGCGGATATTTTCGAAAGTACAGAATTATTACAAAGGACGGGAAGGGATCTGGTGCAGGGTTAAAAATAAAGAAATTCAGATAAAATGTTGGAAATTAGTATTATTAGGTTTAAAAGCCAGAGAGAACGACTGCGAGTATTTTTTAAAGTCTAAAATAATTAGGAGGGTGGGAACGGTAGGTGAAGGAGTATGCGAGCCTTGCGCGCCTGTATGCGCTGCCGCAGGTAGGTGTGGCCCGAAACAATTATTCCACTGATGGGATGTTTTATTTTTTATTTTTTCTAATATATATATTTCCACGGTAAGTAGAAACACACGGTATGGTCCATGAGATGGATGCGCAGAAAATCACCCCGCGAGTGACGTCACTGGCACCCAAGGCTTATTTCCTTTTCTGAATCTGCTGGTCATTCATGTCATTCATTCCCTTTGCTCTTCTTTCGCCGTTTCTAGTTTTTATTTAGATCGACAGTTAAAAAAAAAAAAAAAAAAAAAAAAAAAAAAAAGCATCCTATATCGTAACTTTTATACATTTTAATGCATTTATATACTCGATGAAAAACTATTTTTGATAATCTTCAATAACTTTAGTTTCTTGTGACAAAGTTTTAGAATATATAAAAAACTAGATGTTTCTATAAACTTTCTAAAAGCTTATAGCGAAACACATTTCTCTACATTGTTTTCGAATTATTTATATAAGCAATATCCTCAAACATTAATTTATTATTATTACAATATATATAGAGAGCATCAGCAGGTTTTCCTGGTGCCGCTTAAGTTGAAGAAGTGCTTATAAAATTTGTGAATAAAAGAAAAAACAATGAAATGGAATAAAATAAAATAAAAATAAAAATCTTCCAGCTTTATGATATTGCGACTGAACATATTTTGAATAAATAGATTCGAAACCCAACTTAGGAGGTCGATAAAACATGTTGACGTATCTATAAAACTTCTTTGTAGACAAGCCTTTCCATAAGAAAAATACATTTTTGAAGGCTTTTTTTTTAATATTCATACTAAACATAAGAATAAACAGAAGTCAGTTATTTATATGACCGCTGAGTTTTAGTATCAAACATTTTATTCATTTAAACGTTAAAATTGAGTGAAAAATTCAGTGGAATAAAAAGAGACTTATAAAATAAATCATTACATGTACTATCGTAATAAAATCCTAATTATAACATCTGAACTCATTATCAGAATTTAAACGAATAAAATCACAAACAAGCAATTAATTTAAATAAAAATAAATAAATAAAATATAAAATGTTTGCAGTTTTTTTTTTTCTCCGACTTGAAAAGAAATATATTTTATTTACTTATACGTAAAAAATAAAATCCCCCCCCCTCTAGTTTTAATTTTTCATGAGTAAATAATTATATTTCCTTTTATATCTGAAAAAAAAAATGTATGTGTCATTTACTTATTTACTTATTTTTAGCATCAGTTGGCCTATTTTTCTTTTAATAATTTTAAGATTAAAGTGGGTTTTTTATTCAATATCTTTTGAACCAAATATCTGATTGAACTAAAAACTGACCTATTAAACTAAACGATGTTGGTTAGATTTTGTCCTGATTAATAAGTGTACCAATTTTCATAGCGATCGGTTGAATTGCATCGCAAGTTAAAAATTTGGATAGATACAACTACAAAATTTTAAAAGTTTCGTTTTGTGTAGTTGAATTGGCCATTGAAATCTATAATTTGTTTGGCTATATGCTTACAGATTTACAGAAAATCACATATTTTTGCAAATAGTATTCAATCAATTCCCTTGATATTCTGAGTATTGTACTCTTTAGTTGTATGCTTTTTTGGATTTTGATTATATTTTATCATGATTATTATTACTAAATATCCATTTCTTCATGTGATATATTTTATTTCTTCCTGTGAAATATTTGTAAAGGTTTTCATATTATATAATATACATATATATATATATATATATATATATATATATATTTCCCTTTTTACTTCGCTCTCAAAGTATTGATTTTGAGAAAAATTTTCTTAATTTATTTTCTTTAGTATTGATTCGAGATTCTGAGATCATATAAATATTTATAATATATATTTATAATTTTTATAATGTATAAAATTATGAATAAGTAAAACATAAGATTCGAACTATACAACATAATTATTAATTTTTATTTTACAAAACCTTATAAATCCAGGTGAAACATTTCCAATTTTTCATAAGTATTTTGAAATCGGGGTCACAGGAATTTAAAAATTGGACGAAAAATTCCATATTTCAATTTTACTAAAATATGAAACTACATAACATTAGTAATGTGGGGCTTCCCCCTGCCCCCCCCCCCCCTCATTTTCTATCATTCTCTGCTGAGTTATAAGCATTTATATTTGTAAAGAAATATTGAATCTGTTGTAAAATGAAAACTTTAAACATTATTTTCTCGAAACTAATTTTTACAAAAATGCGCCAAGTTTAAAGTTTTCCCTGCGTCTTATTTTTTGTTCAATATTCATGGAACTTCATTTAATGTTTTTCTTATACATCTTAGCAAATAATTTAGCTATACTTTTTCACTTTTTGTTGTGTTTCGAAATAAAAAATAAAAAAGAATTTTTTTTTTCGGAAAAACTGATTTTTAATTCTCCCTCATAATTATAATTGTAAAAATAACTGTCAATTAGCTTTTATTAAAATCCCCTAAAGCTGCCTGTAAAAAAAAAGAAAGAAAAAAGTCTAAGTCAAAAATTAATTCGCAAGGAAACTTTTGAAATTTAAAGATTAACCAATAATTTTAACTAATATCTTAACTGATTACAATGTGAATGTTAAAGTTAATTTTAATATAATATTTCCACTCTAGAAATACCATAGGAAACTGTAACTTTTTGCACTAATAAAATTGTAATTATAGATTTTTATTTTATTTACTTATTTTTGAAAGTCAACTATCGCCTTAAACGATTTTTCTTTATCTTGAAAATTTTATATCCAAAAATTAAAATATGGAGAAAAAGTAGAAAACCTTTTGCTTTTTATGTAGGCATGTTTAAACAAAATTTTCATAGTTCTATCAACTGTTATTAATTTATTAAAAAAGTAAACAGAAGATGGAACCTTTAAAATACTCTAAAACAAAAAATAGAGGATATAAACTCATGATATAGAGACTTTTTTTAAAGTGTGTAATTAATAACTTTCATGGAACTTGAAGTTCTGTATCAAGCGAAAATTGCGTTACACGAAACGGAGCATTGGGTACCAGTGACGTCAGAGGAGAAAACGAAAGCTGCGCGTGAACCCTACCGTGTTTCTACTTACCGTGTATATTTCTGTTTTTCCCTTGCGATAATATAGTGATTCATTAAGAGTGTTGAACATAAATGCGCGCGCGTAGCGCACAATTTCCTGCGCTGCCAAGGGCAATGGGGACCCGTTGCGATATTTTTTCCAATAAAATTTTTATTTTCTTTCGCATGATAAAAATTGATGATATTTTGAGAATTCATTAACTATAGTGATTCATTTAAAAATAGTGACCAGCGAAGAGGGCGTAGCCTGCTAGTTTTACAATAAATAAATAAATAAATAAATAAATAAATACATAAAGGGGAGAGATAATAATAACTAAATAATAGAAATGTTTTATTTTTATTTTATTTTATTTTATATTAAAATAATTTACTCAATTACTTAAATAGAATTTCCCATTTTCTTTGCAAATTAAAAACTGCTTCATAATGCATTTCATATTCCTTTTATTAAAAAATGTACTGTGATCCTTTTAAAATAAAGCAATATTTAACTTGGGGTTCTGAAAAACAATTTTAATTCATAGTTTTTCCCTTAAAGAATAAAACCGTTATCACTATAATTTATTTAAAACAGTATTCCTTCAGAATAATTTCCAACATATTTCTAGAATATTTTTGTATATATATATATATATATAAAGGAATTTCCGTAAGCAATTATAATGCTTCTATTTACATAAAAAAAAAAAAAAAAGGTCTAACTTAAAATTTAATAGCTTTTTATTCAAACGGATGTATTTCTAAAAATCGATTTTTAATAAGTTTATAAACGACTGGTTGGTGCACTATAATGAGTTTACTTTTTCTCGTCTGCGTTCGTTGTTTCGTTGGCAGGTGGCGCTTATTTTTTATGCGCCAAATTAGTTTGACTTTTATGACGGTCAGATTATTTCAAAATTTTCTTTATTAAAATGTACGGGAACAAAGAAACAGTTTTGCATTCTTTTTGGTTTAATTTTAACTACGCCAGATTTATGGTTGGCGTCTATTATTTCAAGTCGTCGAATTTTCGCGTACTTCATCCCTTGTTAGGGATTTTCAGCAGACGTCCTATTCCTCACCACGAATTGCTGTTGGGACTATTTATCTTTTTTTCTTAATAATTAATAAGATGTATCTGATTATTTTGAAATGATATCTACCTTGCCTGCTTCCAGTAAATGACTGTTTTTAAGGAATTTGTTTTGTTTTGCTTGCAGTTTCTCTCTTCATCATCGACAGTTTTAAGTTACATGATCCGGCTCTACCAAAATAAAGCATGGGTTTGCTTTTCATCACCACATATGCTGAGCAAGATTTTTTCATTATTCTGTGTCATATTTGCTAGAACTTACTATAGATCACATTACGTTATCCTCAGAAAATTGCTTTTGTTTTGAAAATTTTCTAAAACGTAAAATGTTTTAATTAATTTGTAAAATATCTTAATTAATACTTTCGATTTTCTTATGTTCCATGTTATATTTTAATATTTTTAAAGTAAATTTCATTTAAATTATCTGATTGATTATTTTGCATGCATATTTTATTTATTTATTTATTATTATTCACATTAAACCTTTCCCGTTTATATTTTAATATACATATTTAAAATAATTATAATAAAAATATTTTTATTTAATTGCTAATAGGCAAAAACTAATCTTCGCGAATACATTTGAAATATATTAAAAAATAATGAAAATTTTCTCCTGAAAATTTAATGCTCCTGAAAATTTAACTATGTATGAGAAGATGCAAAAATTATATTATATCAAACAGCAATGACCTTGAATCCCAAATAATCGGCCCAGTATTCCTTAGTCTATGAAATATGTTAATTTAGTAATCATAAACACGATAACAGAAAATTGACAAGATTGACAATTTAAGTTTATTAAGATAATTTTTAATGCTATACAAATAAAAGAATGGAGCTAAGAAAACAAAACTCGTTTACTGAAATCGGTGTAAGGTTGAGACAATGGTAGGTCACCATTGGTTGAAAGTTGTGCTGGATCCAGCGACGCAATAAGTTGGGAGAGTTAAAAATGCTTCAGCGCCAATAGTCGGCGAAATTTTAGGTTGGAATGGTTTTGTGTTAACATAGCGCTGCAACGGAGGAAGTAAGTTTCGGAGTGTAGGCGAATGCGAAGCGGCTGTAAAGTTTGGTTCAAGTGAAGAGACGGGGATTTGATTGAAGGAGGTATAAAGAGGAGGTTAATTTCGAGAGAGTGTGGTGTGTAGCAGAGATAGATCTGACGTCTGGATAAGTTATAAATTGTAGCATAGTGCTTAAATTAGTTCATAGTTCGAAAGTTAAAGTCCTGCTCTGTTGGAGATAGCAGGTTTGACGTGTGTAGTAGTGTGATAGTGTTAGATAAAGTAAATGGAAAATTCTTACGGCTTGGGAAGAATTATACTTACTTAATTGAGATTAAGATAGTGTCTGCAGCAACGCAAAGCTCACAACGGATGTCAATATATTAACATTACCACAAATTTGATTTGTCAATAAATTCAGCAAAATGAATAATAAAAATAAAATAAATAATAAAAATAAAATAAAATAAAATGATTTAAAAAGTTTCCTGATATATAGCATGTATTACAAAATTTCGATGTTTCACGCCAGCTGCGGATAATATCAAAAACAAATAATAACATAATAACATAATGATATGATGCAAAAATGCTTATAGGATAATGCCGCATAAATTAATAGATCACCATTTTCGTACTTTAAGCGCTTTCATAATAGACAATGAACATAAAAAATGTATGAAAATAATCTCACTGATTTTACCTAGATTAAATAAAAATAAAATAACTGGTTATACTTGATTAGTAACATATAGAAATGTAAACATTATATTATGTATCACTAACGTTAATTGGTGCCTTATGAGAAAAATAATAAAGGGGAAAATAATGAGATACGAAAATTTGAAGCTTAACCCATTTTAGCCAGCCAGTTGTCCTATTTATAGCACAGCTAAAAAATATCAGTATTCGTTAATTGGTGTCTTATCAGAAAAATAATAAAGGGGGAAATAATAAGATACAAAAATTTGAAGCTTAACCCATTTTAGCCAGTTGTCCTATTTATAGCACAGCTAAAAAATATCATATGGAAATCAGTATTCGTTTGGTGCGAATATTTTGAGAGCTGAAAAGTTTCTGAGAGCTGAGAGCAAGCTTGTTAAGCTTGCGCTAGCGTGAGCTGTGTGACTCCTAATCCGTGTAGAATCTTTGTTTGTTCCTCCCATCTCTGGACGTGGTTTGTACATTCTCTTAACCCTTTAACATTCATTGGTTTCGCAGTGAAACCAAACATTTGACATAATTTAACCATTTTTTATGCAGCAGTTTTTTAACATTCCCTTTGTTTTAATCAGGTTTTAAACTTTTATTCCTTTTTTGTTCGGTAGATAGCAGCATTATTCCACAATTTAACAAATAATGCTTCAAAGGAAGCTAAATGCATAAGTCACTTGAAGTTTCTTAGTGTACACGAGAGCAAATTCCTGGTTTGACAATGCACTCATGTCTAGTATTTTTTTTATTTTTTTATTTTTCTTTTTTTAATAAAGAGCTGGACTATTAGTTTCTCCTGAAACAACTTTTACGAGTTTTTTCAGCCGATAATGGTTACTTACAAAGTATTTAATTTATTAAATTAAATATTATTTGAATTTAATAAGGTTCAGGTCGCAACAAAAAATTTCTCGAAAAGGAGAAATGCTATTTTTTTTTTTTTTTTTTTACATTTATGATCAGCTAAGTGTTTAAAAGCCATTTTAAATAGTTTGTAATTTTTAAAATAAATTAAGTAGTGAACGTTAAAGGGTTAAGCTAAAAAACTGTGATTCATCTCAAATTTGAACAAGAAAGATATCGGGCTAAAACGCGTTAAATGAAAAATAAACAAGTTTCGTAAAAAAAAAAATATATATATATATATATATATATCAACTTAATCTAATACTTATGTTTTACACATAATATTTTTGAAGATTGTGAATATTTAAAACGTAAACAAAGGATTTTTTTTCAGATTAAAGTAGAAATATACTATGCGAAAAAAAATTTCAATTAATGTTTTTAATTTTGTAAAAGAAAAATAAACACATCTCAATAAAAAATAAACGAGAAATTAAAATCTGTTTTCTCAATGTAACTAATTAATAACTAAACAAAAAAAACAAAAAACTGTTAGTACAGATCAATTAAAAAACAAAGAAACTGAATCAGATAAAGAAACGGTAGTAATAGATTGTGGGATATTCGACATGCTCTTCAAAGAACAATGGAGGTATTAATTCAGGTATCTTTCTAAATACTAATCCATAGAATTTGAGTAAACAATCACTTAAATAGAAAAGGCTGCATTGTATTACTTTTTATATGCATTACCAAAATAAAGTATTATTTTACCTAAATTACCTCTTTTGTGTTTTTATTGTTGATTTTTTTTTCTTTCAAAAATGCATCAATGCTTTTGCTCTCTTTGTTGTTTTAATTATGAAATAAAATAAAACTTCTGACGAAGGGAAGTATTGCACTTTACATTTCTTTGTATTTTATCAGATGAGTTTATTAGACTACAATGTTTGTCAATCCTGCAATTTATTTGTACTTACGTTTACAGAGTTATCTTTACTTTAGATATTTCACTGGCAAAAACTTTATTAATCATTTTAATGACTTAACCAATGTTATTGAATTTGTATTTTGAAAATAATGCTTTTAAATCTACTTCAATTAAAAAATAATAACTATATCCTTATTTTCCTATTTTTTAATAAGCTTGAGATGGAAAATTTTACTTTTTTTTTTTTTTTTTTTTTTCGCAGCAGTCGGATAATAGAGTCAGTCTATAACTTAGAAACATAATTTTATTCTACATATTAATAGGTAAACATGAAATTTGTGATATAATTTTAAGATATTATATATAGAAGTAAAGTGTTGAAAATGGTATTCTAAAGGTATGATTAGCCAGATGTGCAGAATAAATTTTAATTTCTTACGATGCCAAGAAGGTATACAAAAATACTTTTATTTTGCATGTATTTTTCCATTTTATACACGTATTCTTTTACATTGAAAGATATCTAAAGTAGAAAGTTGTTAAATCTGACAATTTTTGAGAACTCAATTAAAATCAAAGACACAATAATTTGTATAATTTCTCTCATGACTTTTTTAAAGGGTGAAAAAGCTCATTTTTCCTTTTTTTTTTTTTTTTTTTTTTTTTTTTTAATTTTAATCATTTTTTTTACAGTGAAGGACAACCAGTAACAGCTATTTTTTTTTCTACATAAAGTATTGATATGTACGTGCAACAGGAAAAAAAAATTAGATTGTTACTTCAAGTCCTTTATTGTTTTTTTTTAATGCTTAAAAGGACAAAAAACTTTAATTTGTGAACGACGTTTTGATGTCCAAAAAAATCGATTTAGGCTTAACATAAATATATTTTACTGTGCACAAATAAAAGTGCATTCCTTAAGATATCCAATAAGCCCTATCTGATGTTCTTGCTATTACAAATAAAAAATCTACAGATCTTAGAAAATGAGTCTAAAATGACGATTTTTACTCATCCGCAGAGTAAACAAATGGCTATATCTCAAGAACATTTTTTTTTTTTCAAGAAATAAAATAAACTGTTTTTGGGATATAGAAGATAGGTACATTTCACCTACTAAATCTCGTGAAAATAAAAAATGATGTGGCAAAACCTTTTCTTAAAACTTATTGATTTTATATGGAAGGACCCTCAGACAGTTTTTTACATTCTATTACGCGTAAATAGAGAAAGTATTGTTTTTCTGTCAGATTTTCGAAATTGAGTTTTTGTTATATTTACACTTTCTGATGTCCACTGAATCCAAAAATCATGTTTTTAGCGGTTGGTCTGTGTGTCTATCTGTGTGTGCGTCTGTGTGTGCGTCTGTGTGTCTGTCTGTTATCAGAATATTTCAAAAACAAATTGTAGCAAAAAGTTCAAACTTGGTATCTAAATGTGTATGATATAGGGATGCTACACTAAGCTTTTCGTTGAGATAAAGTAAATGGTTCGTGTACAGGGACACCCAAGAAAATTCAAATACATTACGTCTATGGGGAAACTGCTGGTAAGTACAGTTTAACAGCTAAAAACTGCACTAAAATAAATGAAATGAACACATTTTTCTATATACGTAAAAATATGTCTCATGTAAAATATTGTTGAAAAATCATTCACTATTCAATTACAGGGCTGCACAAAAGAACTAGATTATTGTGCGACAACAGCTGAAAATTGATGGAAGTGTATTTCAGGTTGTGCCGTATGTTATTACTATAGGATTGTATTTAGGTGCACCATGTGATCTATACATAATCTTCAAAAGATATACAGGGCTACAAATGTTTAAGCGATAACATTATCTTTTGTTCTTAGTGGATGCGCTTTCCTATAATATTTTACCATTTCCAGAAAAGCTGTTCAGGAATTGAAATGGATTCCTCATAGAGATATGGTAAATAATGTATGTTTTCAAGCTTCTTTTTTTTTTTTTTTTTTTTTTTTTTGTGTGTGTGTGTGTGTGTGTGTATTTACATGTTTTCAAGCTTCCTGGTTACCGAAGTCAAGTTTTTTAACGTTTGATCTTTGTCTGTGTCTCTTAGAGTAGCTTACAAACGAATAACATTAGGATATCCAAATGTTGTATTCTAAAATTAATATAAGTTTGTTGCTGGAAAAGTTTACTCGAGATATATAAGATTCAAGGAACGTTTTGTGTGAAAGTTGTCTGAGTAATTATAAGTGAGCTTTTAATGTTAATAACAGATTTAAATTCTATAAAAATGTAGGTGAAATCCCTCACTCAGAACTAATCATTACATAAAACTCTTCCGAAGATTAATTTGAATTGTTTTAGCATTGATTTACATATCAGTTCTCGTTATCTTACCTCTTAATCTTGAATCTATATTTATAGTATTAAATTTCAAGGTAAGAGAAAGTCGTGTGAATGGCACACCAGATTATTTTTAAACTAAACATAACTTAAATTTAACTCCGTTAATAGAACAAAAAACAAAGGAAAAGTATATTTTTCTACATATTTTGGGGTGGGGGGGGGTGACAATGACTTTTTAAGATTTATTATTATTTTTTACTTTTCATCCTTTTCACCTTTTTTTTTTTTTTTTTTTTTTCTTTGTATAAAAATAATAATAGCAAAAATTCTAACTGACATTATACATAAAATGTAATTTCATTCACTTTATCAGTTAGAAGTAAGGTTTCACGAGCTAAAAGTAAAATTTTTAAGACAGAGAAAAAGGAAACGTAATATTTTTTTGTGATGGCATTAAAAGGAATTGAAAATTAGTTAAATTTATCGTCTAAAGTCTAGAAGTTTTTTAAAAACAAATAACAAAATACAAAATAAATTTAATTATTAAAACAGGTTCATAGTATTATTTTTTTTCTCGTTCATTTTAAACTGTATTTAAAATTTAGAAATATAATGCAAAACATTGTATACCAAAACTTGAATAACACTCGCAATTATTATTGCATCAATTTTCGCTCTGGTTTAAACTATTTTAAGGTTTATTAATTAATGTCATTTTGTGGTGAGTTTTGGCTGTTCCTTATACATTGGTCTTAATTTAACTTTTGCTTGAAGGTACAGTATAAATTTCTGTTTATTAGAAAAGTCAATATATATATATATATATATATATATATAAGAAGAACAAAAGAGAACAAAAAAATCTGGTGGTTCATATTGATTATCAACACTTTCCAACTCAGCGTACTATCATATAACTTTCAATATTCTTTGCGTACGTTATCACACAACAGACAGTCAAAAGGTCTGAAAATCATACACATAGACTAATTGAATTAATAATTGCACTTAAACATCGGTGAAAAGTGTTAAAATTGCTTAACGCTAAAGAAAATGCAGACGTTAGATTCTAATCGCAGCCCTTTATGTATATGAATATTTTTGTGCAACCCTTTAAATTGTTAGGTTAACTATATATTATTCAATTCAAAACGTTATTTATCATACTAACTTTTTTGTTGTTGTGGTTGTTTGTTTTTTTAATGAATTTTCAGTAGAAAACCATTTAAATGTGATTTATTTAAATGTATGTCCTAAATCATAGCGCACTGGCATTTTTTAGTGTCCCAAACCAGTTACACAAAACCTGTAATTGCCATTTTAAATAAGAAATTTTCCATAGTGAACTTGAATAACACATATCCTTTTTTAAAACTTATGAACATTCTTACGGACGCTGGAGGCGCACAAACAGATGGACTGAGATGCAGACGAACGGACTGACAGATACAAAAATTCAAATCAAATTCACACTTAAAATTGTTAGAAGATGCTAAAAACACTTAAAGTAAACGAAAATACAATATATCAGCAAATTTCCAACGTCATTCCTTAATGTAACTGAATATTTTTGTGTGGCCTTGTAAATTTTAATGATAATCATACTTTATTCCATAGATATGTTTTCTTCTGTACTTATGAATAACATATTTCAATGTCATTAATATTTGCGCAAAGTAAAGTTAATAAAATTTGGTTTATGAAAGTATCTCTCGTAAAACGCAATGCTTTGGAATACGTATGGGTGTCCCTGTACACAAATCAATGGTGGTATTTACTCCATTTTCTGTAGAAAACATTCAATAGTAAACTTGAATATCATATTTGAATTTCATTAAGATTTGTGTAGAGTAAAGGTATGAAAATATGGTTTATAGGAACACCTCTCATAGAACATAATGCTTTGGAATACTTTCGAGTGTCCCTGTACACAAACAAGAAGATGTATTCACTCCTTTTTCAATAGGGAACATTCGATAGTTAACTTGAATAACATATATCAGTCCATGAAATTCCATGAATATTTATGGAAGTTAGAGCGAGGACAGGCTGACAACCCGAAGTCATTACCGCTTTTCAACCTTGTTGGAAAGTGTTGTAAATGTTTTAAGAGTAGAAATAAGTAATGCTAATGACAGATATTGTATTAAATAATAATATTAATAATAATAATAATAATAATAATAACAATAAATTTATTTATTTATTTATTCAGAAGAATGAAATACATTATTAGCCATTAGCAACCATATGGTTGTGTAAGCTAATGGTTTTTAATGGTAATAATAAATTAAATTCTAAAATCTTATGTGCAGCTAAGAAGGAAATCAAAACTGTTACTGTTTTTATTTAGATATCTATATATGTTTGTATCTATATTTAGACCTATATTTCAGGAAGGCAAAATAAATCTAAAGCCGAAATAAAATAGAGGATAAAGTAAAGTGCAAAGTTTCAAAATTTACGAACCTAAAATGAAAAGATTAAGTGCAGTTAATTTTTAAATAAAAGTCTGTTTTGAATTAATAAAAATGTATTGATTCTAAATGAACTCAAAATCTAACAAAATACATTTATTACGATAGCATTTTCAATCATTTAAAAAAACAGAATTTGAAAAGACTTTCTGAAATAATACTTTTTAAATAATTTTTCGAACCTGGGATACATGGTTGAATGTCGGTACGCACTGCAAACTGATTTATACCGGTTGACATCAAATTTGCAGAAATTGCTCTAGTAAAATTTAGAAAATTTGTATTTGTATTTATTTTTGAAATACATACTCAGGACTATACGATTTATTTTAATCCTGTAATTACTGGGTGGTAATGAATATAAAAGTTAAAATATTTGACAGTTTATACTATGCGCTGTCTTAAATAATTATTGCATTACAAAATGACGTGGCACGTTTTCAATCATCAGACTTACGTTTGTCAGAGCTTTTGAACCTTAGCCCGAAGTTTCTGAAATTAAAATCCCGGCATAGTCACTTTTCTTTTTCGTCAAAATTCCTTCAACATATTTATCAAATTTTTCTTAATTTATTTTTATGTAAAATTCCATTTAGTTGATATCATTTTTCAGAAAATCGTCACAATTCCTTAAAGTGTCTAATAGCATTGTAAAGATACGCTTTGTTTAAATAAGTTGAGATTTACATGCAGGTTTTAAAATTATATCTGTAATGAGTAATAAAACCCCCAAATATTTTTCGGACTAATACATTATCATAAAATATTATTTAAAAAATTAGCATTCAATTGAAAATGTTGTAAAAAATTTTAAATGTAAAAATATTAATGTAGTAATTTTGATAATGTAGTAATTTTGAAATGTTTGTTTTAAGCATTAAATGTAAATGCTAATGAAAGTGTATTATCAAGGGACATTTCCATGCATTATATTAAAATCTGTGTATTTTATTTACTTATTTTATTATTATTCGTTTTAATATAATTTTATTAAAAAAGTATTTTCTATTACATATGTTAAATTGAACGTTAAAAATGAATGTAATTTTTTTTTCATATATATTCATTGCTTTTTATATGGTTATAAAAATTTTATTGAAGAAAAACGAACCCTGTTTAAAGTTGTATATTCTATCATTATGAAAAAAAAATTCTAAAATGTAATAATGTCTAAATTATTTAAAATTATTTAACAATATAAGTTATTATTATAAATTAAAGGGTAATAAATTACATGGTTAATGCTTAATTAAAAACTATTCCTCGTTTTGCTTAAAAGGGATAAAAAAATTCGAAAAAAAAAATTGTAATATTTATTATCTAACATATTGCACTTATTATGCAAATGGTTGTCACAATTCAAATTTATTTAATAATATTCAAAATTTCTATTTAGAAATGTATAATTATTTTTTTCTAATTCTGTCAAAAGCATTTAATATTATTTAAATTTAAAGAAAAAAATTGACAAATAATTAAGGTAGCTTGTTAAAAGATGAATAGTCATTTTATAATACTCTGACTTATTTTAAACAATCACTCGTCAAAATTGTAGTGCTATGAACTTTCCAACATTAATCACTTGAAGAAACTTTCAGAGAAACTGTTAGCTCAGCAATAATGAAAGAGTTACATCCTACACAAAGGATTAAGATAAGTTTTATGAGCAGTACTTAGACTATTAAATTATAACTATGTAATACAATTAAGCGTAATAATTCTTTAAGAACCAAACAGTAACATGTCTTATGCAAGCCCATTGTTTAGTTAAATTGTATGTTTGATAAAACAACTATTATGTAATTTAGAACATTAGAAATTGTTAGCTGCTGAATATGTTGCAGACATGTAGATTTTAGAAATTCATAAATCATATGATTATATTATGTATATATATATATATATATATATAATATATACTTTCTCCTTTTGGTTTTTCTAATTTGTAAAACTTACTTATTCATAAATTCATGTCAATAGTTTTCTATATATATATAATCTTCTGCATAGTGATTTTCAATGTACCTGCGTTTACTACTTATCTATATTTCATACATATCTACATTTAACGATACATTAGTAAATATGGAATTGAAAATTTTAAGATTTGTAATTAACTGTAACAAATAATTTTTGTACTTAGTCAATAACTTAATAAATTTATTCAATTTATCTGGTTACAGCAAATATAAATGGTGACCTCATTATTTTTCATAGAGATCATTATGCAATAAATTTTAATAACATTTTAAATTTTATATCAATCTAATAAATATTTCAAATGTTAGACTAAGAATTCAATCAGATAAGCAAGCAAGGGTATGAATGTATAAGCTCATTCAGTTATTCATGGAAGAGTCAAAGTAAAATCATAAGGTATTTTATGTATACACACACTGACCAATGAATAAGAAACCTTGGATTATTATTTTATTGGACCTTCTTTTGCATATTGGACATTTTTTTTTACACAGATAATAGCCCGTATTCGTAAAGGTGTTGATTCTACAAGCTTCTGGAGGGCATTCACGTCCAGAGAGTACCAGGCACTAGCTATACAGATCCTGTGAATTGAATGGAAGAAGGAATTGTTGTCGGATGGACCCTTCCAACATGTTTTTTATTGGATTAAGGTTTGGGTTGCGCGGTGGCCATGGAATTCGTTAGAAGTCAGATTGGTATTCCGTCAACCAATTCGAAACGATACTGGTGCGATGTATAGTTGAATATCGTCAATGACATCAATCAAATCCGTCAGCATCAGAGTAAAAATGTGACATTGCAGGATACAATTGATCTGCCATTACGTCCAGGTATTGCATGGCTTTTTATTTACCCTCTAGTAGCCAGTGTTGGCAGTTCTGGCGGATTTTTCATTCAATAATCACCAATAATTTTGAGAAGCGATATTTGATATACAAAATAGACTCTGAATCTTCGAACTGATTACGCAAACGTTGCAATTAAAAATTATTGGTCATTATTGAATAAAAACCCACCGGATCTGGCAACACTGCCAGTAGCACTAGCGAATTACTTTCATGTCAAATAGAACAGTACCCACACTTTGATAACAGATTTTACATACTTAGGCCGTTAATAAGCATATATTGAAACTCTCATAGATTTCTAATTCATTGGCCAATGTGTGTATATACACTGTAAACGTAAACGTCTTAAATTCAGTTAAAAAAGTGTCTTAAACGTATGGTCATTTTTTAAGCGAAAAAAAATGTCTTACTTTTTAAGACATTTTTTTGCAACTGAAATTAAGACATTAAAATGTCTTAAAACACCGCCATGTTTTTTAGGCTTAGAAATACCGCCATGTTAGGCCTAAAAACACCGCTATTTTTAAGGCTTTTTAATAAATAAATAAATAAATAAAGGTGGCCTGCGATTCTTTTTTTCTGTTAAAAATAGATTTTAGAGTTCTCTAGAGCATTAAAAATATATATATATATATTTAACAAAAAATGCCTTTCACCCAGCACTAGAATCGAACTCACATCAGTCGCGGAATACGAAACCAAGCATCGGAAGTCGTAGTTACTGCCGTGCACCTTACCAATCAAGCCACCATTTCACACACGAGAGATTCTTTTTATAATTATATGTAAGTCAGTATTAGCAAAACGCAGGTAATTACATGTTATAATTCGTGTTTATTGTTATAAAACTATTAATAATATACTATCTAACAGTTAATATGCATTATTATATTAAATTTTGTATCTAGAGGTTTAGAATTTAAAAAAAATGCATATAAAATATGTGAAAAACTATCCTTATTTCGCCCTCAATATTTTTGGATAATGATATCCTCCTTTAAACTGTTTTTTAAAAGAAAACAAATCATGAACATGAATACCTGAAAATTCGTTGTTTTACGCTTAAGAACAAGTAAATATGTGGAAGAAAACAGATTTTTTTAATCGAAATTAATAAATAAAATACAATAAATAAAAAACACTGATGCACAAATTACTCAAGATTCGATTTCTTAGATGTAAGTTCCTTGCTTTCACTTTTTCTTTAAATATCAAATATTAGCTTTAATTGCATAGTTTTTTTTTTTTTTTTTTTTTTTTTTATCAAATAATTTTTACGTTATAATATATTGCTTTATGAGTTATAATAAACATAGTTTCATGCAAATATACACATATCTAGAGTAATATTCATTAAAAATTTAATTTCATAAATTAATATTGTTTAAATTGCTTACGCTTTACAACTTAATATGTAAAATGTATTATATTTATTGAATGAGGAAAGAAATTTAAATAGGCTAAGTATGTTGCTTAAAGTAGATTTCATTTTAGAAAAAATGCCAAGAAATGCAAGTGTCTGAATTTCCAAAATGGACGAAAATTTAGACGCATTTGCTGTCTGAAATTTCTCATAGTTATGCATTTTAGATATTTTTTGTGTCTGAATTGCTATTTTAGACACATTTCTGTCTTAAATTAAGATATATATAATGTCTGAGGTGTATATTAAGAAATTTACGTATCTTAAATGATTTTTCAGTTGTTTTTATGTCTTAAATTAAGACACCTTTATTTGCGGTATAACATTTACACTTTACGATTTGGCTTTCGATAATTTAATTGTTTTACAAAAAATGTAAAAATCTGTTTAATTTTACTAGGTAATTTATTTTTTAAAAACTTTTTATACTTTACGAAAACATTTTGCCAATTTTGATTAATTTAACTTTTATCTTGTTAATGAAATAAAAATTAATTTTCATTTCACTCATAATCATTTTGCTAATAGTGCCGAAAATTTGCTTAGATGCATTTTTATCGTCAGAATTATTTGCCCATCCTAATTTTTGATATTTAATTTGCATTAAATTTGAGAAATACATCAAAATTATATTGTATAAAATTAAAACTAAGCAATAGTATCTTTCGTAAGCTATAGTCTCTTCCAATAAGCTTTTCCGTTCTGTTCTTTATGCCGATTGTTGAAAATCAATTAAATAAGAGTTTGAGACCAAACAACTTAAAACTAATGGAAATAGCTATTGAAATAATTTCCATATTCAAAAGCATGTTTAACTTCAAAGTGATTAAAATCGCTAATGCCCGGTTGTAAGTCAAATCAGTTTAAAAGTTAAATGTATATTCATGTATTCAAATAATAACCTTAAATATTTTTAAAGCTGCTAAAAGTTAAACGAGATATTGCTTCGTAAGTAAACATTTATCTAATTGAATTATTCAGAATGCAAATTACTTTTACATCTATTGAGTCTTTTAACAATAGATTGTGAGAGAGAATTGTGAGATTAAGATTGAGAATGTTTGTTAAGTGGACTCGGCATTAGATAAAAGTGAATGAAATATATTTTTATTATTATCATTATTATTATTATTACTACATTTTTAAATTGTATGAACACACACACACACACACATATATTCTAAAACATAAAATTTTTAAATACTCTCAAAAAATGTGATATTCTAATTTTCTAGCTTTTCCCGCGCAGAATATCTGCGTGATAGTACGTACATATTTAATATGATTTTTAGAAAAATCTCATAAATAAAATCATCGTAATTTTTTTTCTCATTTTTCTTCAATAAAAGATATTTAAACCTTTGATATTTGCATTACAATTTAAATTTTAGAAAATCATTTTATTTTCACTGATAAGCAAATAAAAAAAAATAGTGTTCATTCTATTTATAATGAATGAAAGACCTAAAATAAAGATATAATTTTGCTTTCAAAAATTTATTTAGAATAGCTTTTAAAAATTGTATCTTAATATGACGATTTCAATTTTGACCAATAGATGGTACAACCATGGTCTTGTGAGATTGTCAATTTTAGTTTTATTTTATTATTTATTTATTTATTTATTTTTACAATAAAAAATAGATTTAAATCTTTGATATTTGCAATATAATTTCAATTTTAGAATATATATATATATATATATATATTTTTCCTGCTGCTAAGTTAAAACTTTTTAGAATTAATTTACTGTTATATTTAAAATCAAATTGAGGAAATTAAATTACCATATAACAATACATAACAAAATTTCCAAAGTTAATAAATGTGTCTATAAAAGAAATAAAAGAAATAACTTTTCTTTAATTAAAGAGAAAAATCTTAAAATACATATATAAATTTAGCGTTTAATACTTTTTTTAGAATCGCATTTAAAATTTTTATATTATGATGATAATTCAATTTCGAACAATAGATGGCGGTACTGCCATTCGAATACCCAACCGAAACGTTAGGCTTAAATGGCTTTAAATTCTTCCAAATATCCTTCTAAATATGATATTTTGAGCGTGCGTTTCTCTACAAAAACTTAATGTTTTTTCGATTTCTTTACGAAAATGTGCATTTCAAGTTAATAGATTATATGTTTGTAGCCGAAATCGCTATATAGCAACCGAATGTATGCTTTGATCAATCGAAACTGCGTTGTCCAATCTGATATGGCTTCATGTCTCTATCGTATCATTTCGATAAAATTTAATCATAATTTATCCACGTTAAAGAAGTATTATATAGATTATTGTAAGTTGAAGGATAATTTTAAATAACACTATTAATAATTAAATATAAGTTAAACACAGCAATATTTAACTGCATAGAAATAATTAAAAAGAAATAATATTGGTGACGTTTGTTTTTAAACATTTGCTAAAATTATGTAAATGATTGTTGTATTTCAAATTAATTAACCAAGATCTCATGAAAATATATTTAACAAGACTTAAATTAAAGTAACAAGACTGTATGCATCATTGTTTAATTAATTATATCTAATTTTGCCCTTAAATTTTATTTACCATTTGATATTAATATATTTAACGTAAAGTAAGACTAAATAACAAATTTGACAACTACCTAATTAAGATAACTCTTTAAAATACGAAAAGGCATTTCATAATGCACTGACTTATTGTAAATAAAGTCATGTCAAAATTATGGTTCTACTTAATTTTCTTACATTAATCACTTAAAGTAATTTTCAGAGAAACATTTAACTCAATAATATTGAAACAGTTATATAGAAAGAATTAAGGTAAGTTTTATGCGCAGTTCTCAGTCTATTAAATTTTAACTATGTAACACAATTAAGCACAATAATTCTTTTAAGTACCTAGGTGTAACATTTATAATTTGGATAATTATTTTACACAAGCGTATTGTTTTGTTAAATTATATGTATGATAAAACAACTATTATGTTAACTCTGAGCGTTAGAAAACGTTGTTTACTCCAGCGGAATATATTGTAGGCGTGTATGTTTCAGAAATTGATACGTTATAAATAAATAAATAAATAAATAAATATATGTATTAAATTGAAATCATTCATCACACATGCTACTCTTTTAAAATAAATGAGTAAATTCACTGTGTCAAATAGGTTTTTTTTTTTTTTTTTAATGAACTTGAGTTAAAAATACAATTCTTTGAGCTATGTAACAGATTTTATTTAAGTGAACTTGAGTTATCGATATCAATCGATACTTCACTTATTTCTGCTAATCCAACCACTTGTAAATAGCAACATCGCTCTCACTGCAACGAATTTCTTCAGAATCATGCAAGTGCAACGCCATTTGTATTAAAATCATTAATAAAATAAACAATTTACTCAAATACAATAAATAACTCACGTTTGAGTGAATTATATTGATTCATTCAATTTCCGGGATTTAAATCCAGATGAGAATGCGCTATCTTTTGCATGATCGCTTTGAAAGTACCTGCTTTTAGTACATATCTATAAATAACACATTCAAATAAAACTACATTTACACATACATTAGTAGATAAGCAAGTATAATATCAAAATTTAAAATTTGTAAAAAAAAAAAAAAAAAAAAAAAAAAAAGTAAAGAAGAAAAGAAATAAAAGTAAAGAAGAAAAGAAATAAAAGAATGTAGTAAAATACTAATGTACCAAAATTATTCAGCTTGTCTGTGTACAACAAAGACAAACTGAAAAAAGCTCTGTTATAATATCACAATTTGAATAGACATCGTTATGCATTAGCATTTAGTAAACATTTAAATTTCATAGTAATCTAATAATAAACATTCCGAAAGTTATACTGAGAAATTCTGTCAGTCACATAAGCAAGCGAGTGGAACTAATTTATAAAAACATTCAAGTTTTCATGGAAAATTAATATAAAATTAAATAATACTTTCTATATCTGTAATATTTACATTTCTTGATTTGGAATTCGATAGATAATTTGTTATATATATACTGTAAAAAGAAGTTTTCTTTTACTATATACACTGATTTTTAAAAACGTTTAACATTTCATGAAATTGTTTAGCTGATTTGCATTAATCTGACTTTTATCTTGTTAATGTTATAAAAATAAATTCATGTTTTACTCATTGTTATTTTGCTAATAATGTCGTGAAGTTATTCAGAGGTATTTTTTGTTTTATAATTAATTGCAAACTACATTCATGTGTTAAAATTAGAGTTATGAGATGCATAAATTTCTAGAAATACTCCAAAATTATACTGTGTAAAGTTCAAACTAAGCACTTAACAAATACGCTTGCATTCTGTTCTTTAAGCCGATTGTTGAAAATCAATTAAATAAGAGTTGGAGACCAAACAACTTGGCTCTAATTGAGAGAGCTAATGAAATAGTTTCTACATTCAAAAGTATGTTTAACTTCAAAGTGATTAAAGTCTCTAATACTCAATTCTAAGTCAAATCATTTTAAAAGTGAAATGTATATTCATGTTTTTAAATAACAGCCGTGAATATTTTTAATTCTACTAAAAGCTAAATAAAATATTGCTTCGTAAGTAAACATTTATCTAATTGAATTGTTTAAAATACAAATCTTTCCTGATCTAGAGATAATTGTGAGATTGTGAATGTGAATGTTTTTTTAGAGAACTTGGCATTCTTTAAATAAAAAATTAAAATGTGTTATTTTTCAGAATAGGGAGTAAGTATTACGCGTCTGCAGGTGTTATCACATCTAAGAGGAAATAGAAAGGGGGATCTGTTATTTATGTGTGAGCGGAAAACCCACGAAAACACGATAAGCGCAAAACGAATGAGCGCAAACGCCAAGACACCCTGCTGTTCGACTTGGACAACATTGATTGTTTAGGCACTTGAGTTGTCCTATTACGACTTTCCCTTTTTTCAATTGCACCGACATGATGGTTACGTCGCAGTTGCGACCAGGGTTAAAATCGTAGCACTTGCGACCGAATTCTTAAATCTATGCACACCTTTTCATCGCAAGGTAGCTTTTCCGACCGCTATTATTAAAGGCATGACAATCGCTGCGTCAATGGATATATTCCGCAAAAGATCCCCATAGTTCCCTTAGCAATGCACATTAGATTTAATGAACATTATTTCAAAACAATCTATTTGTTGTTGAATTTTTCTCGCCGAAAAGATTAAATATTTTACTATGCAAAAATCATTTAAAATATGTTATAGTATAATAACATAACCAAAATTCTATTAATAATTAAATAAATACAATGATAGTGCACAATCATTTTTGCAATCATTATTATAAACTATTAAAATCATCGAATCCGGAGCATATTCAGATTTATTTATTAGATATTCTTATTAACAAAATTATAACTTTTACAAAAGTACATATATTTGAGTTAATGAAACATTTCATTAATCTTCCAAAATATATATATATATATATATATATAATATAAATATGAATAAATAAATAAAAATAAATGAAGAGAAGTATCTATGAAATATCAATGAAAGAAATTTAGCCATTGGTATTTAGTCAGACCCTGACTGGTGCTTATTAGATTTGAGGATCAATCGCTCAACAAGTGACGCTGTGATCCCATTTTCTCAAAATTTTTAACGTGGCAGTATAGGACAAAATTTCGTATAAATGTACATAATGAGTTATTTTTAACGCGTGACTGTAAAATTAATATGAATTATTGATAAGAGTAGTAGTAAACTAGGAAAAAACGTTTGTGCATGTGGGAGCGTTGCTTCTTACCCGGAGGGGGGGGGGATTTTCAGTATAGGTATCTTTCTGAAAATCTCGTCAATACCTTAAAGACGAATGGTTGAACAGGTCTGTGATAATTTAAAACAGAGTTACTGATTTTTTTTTCTTTTTTTTTTAACGAAAAAAATCGCATTTCTTTTGATATTGGCAAAAAATAAATGACTTTTTGTCGGCATTTAATCATATAATTCTGCCAGATATAAATTATCTACATTTATAGTGAAAAATAATTTTATAATTTAACTAGCAGGCTACCCCCGCTTCGCTGGTCACTATTTTTAAATGAATCACTATAGTTAATGAATTCTGAAGATTGTATTTTTTTTTTATCATGCGAAAAAGAAAAAAAAAATTGTATAAATCTATATATATATATATATATATATATATATATATATATAATAAAAAAATCTGATTGGAAAAAATGTCGCACCGGATCCCTATTGCCTTCGGCAGCGCAGGCCACTAAGCGCTGCGCGCGTGCATTTATGTTTGATAACCTTAATGAATCACTATATTATCGTAAGGGAAAAACATAAAATACAAATCAAAAAATCTTCTCCCATCGGTGGAATAATCGGTCAAGGACCCCACTGCCTGTAGCAGCGTATACAGGCGCGCACGGCGTGCATGTTTCTTCACCTACCGTTCCCGCCCCTTCTTATTATTTTAGACTTTAAAAAATACTCGCAGTCATTCTCTCGGGCTTTGGAATATAACAATACTAATTTCCAGTATTCTATCTGAATTTATTTATTTTTGCCACTGTGCACGCCCCCCTTGCCGTCCCCCGTAATAATTCTGTACTTTCGAAAATATCCGCAATATATTTATCGGGCCTCAAAACCTAACAACACTAATTTTCAGCGTTCTAACTCTTATTTATATATTTTGCCCCTTCACACCCTTTCCGTCTATCCTAAAAATTTTACAAATTCGAAATTATTCGCAATTGATTTGTAGATATTAAAAACCTCCGTGTACCAATCCTGAACGATCTAACTATACATTTAATTTTTCCCTCCTCCCCTCCCCTTCCCACCCCTCCTAATTACTTTACAAATTCGAAAATATCCGCAATCGATTTATAAGTATCGAAAACCTCTATGTACCAATTTTGATTGACCTAACTCTATTTTTGTTTTTTGCCCCTCCGCGTCCCTCCTAATAACTTTACAAATTCGAAAATATCCGCAATGGTTTTTTAGGTATCAAAAACCTCTATGTACCAATTTTGAACGGTCTAACACTATTTTTATTTTTTTGCCCCATAGGCCCCCTTTCCCGCTCCCCCTTGGACAGATTTCTGAAATTAAAGAAATTTCTGATTTTTTTTTTCTTTTTTTTTTTCCTATTTGTGGGAGCTATATTTTAGAGCAAATATCTCATATATATCATTTTTTCTGTTTGCGATATAAATGATTATTTTAAATCACATTTTGCCCCCCTCCCCCCCCCCTTTTGGGGGCTGAATTTCTAAAATACCAGAAATTAGTTTTTAGGTATTTGTTTTAGCTATATATTAGAGCAAACATTTCACGTAAATCTGTTTTTTTTTCGTTTGCGATATATAGGAGTATGTAAAACCCCGTTTTGCGCATGTGAAATCACGTTTTGCGCCATTTCCCCCCTTGGGGACCGAATTTCTAAAATTCCAGAAATGAGCTTTTAGATACTTCTGTTAACTATATTTTAGAGTAAAAATTTTACGGATATCTGTTTTTTTCTTTGAGATATGAAGGTTTTTGTGAAATCACATTTTGCCCCCCTACTCATCCTTAGGGGGCGAATTTCGCAAAATCGCTTTTTAAGGGATGCTTACACTATATGTTCTATAATCTGACCCAGTTTCGAGTCATTGGCTCCAGTAGATTTTGCTGTGCGTTGATGAGTCAGTGAGTGAATGGAAGTGCTCTTTTACATGTATAGATAAATAATTTTCATTGCATGAATTTTCGGTAAAATTATATAGAAGAAAGTCTTGTGGTGTGGCCACATCGTACTATTTTTTTATTTATTTAATTTATTCAATTGAAGGTAAAAACTCTCTCTTTCCCTATATTTATTATTATTATTATTATTTTTTAAATATAAATACATTATAAAACATTACGAACAACAATAACAATAATAATCTTAATATATATATGTAAGGCAATGTTTGTGTGTGTGTGTGTGTGTGTGTGTGGACAGCGTAGCGCAAAGACGGTATTTTGAACAGTCACGTGTTTCAACACGAAGGTGCCCTCCGAAGGGGCTTTGTGCACCTCGAAACCCGATTTTTGAAAGTTTGATTAGTTTTCTTTTAATTAGTTAAAATGTGTAAATAATAACTTCATATTAGCATTATATTAGCCATTTAAATTTTAGCTAGCTATAATTTAATTGTTTCCAAAAAAGAATTACAAGTTCATTTTTTTTTTTTTTTTTCGGTGTAAAAATAAATTCATTTAATTATACGTGAACAATAAAAAATTATACATCTCACAAGAACTGACGTCATTATCACTTTAAAAAATTTATGCATATTGATAAAGGGCTAATATAGTTCATGATGCCAAAGTATGTTGTTTTAAATTGACTTTTCATTTTTAAAAGAATTTTTTTTTTTATATTTTTACTGCCAAGTTGTTGAAACAAACAACTAAAAAAAAAAAAAAAAAAAAAAAAAAAATCATATATATTTTTTTTTTTTTAATTTATAATAACTCAAAGAAAAAAATAAATATACAGGGTGTTTATTAAGTCCCGGACTCATTTTGATACTTAATAATTCATAAAATAATAAAGATAGATTAAAATTAATAACATAAATGGTTATATAGACTCAAAAAGATTCATGACCCTTGTCAATGAACTTTCACGTGTGCCCTTTTCGTCGCACGGAGAATATCAAGTCGATAGTCAATTTCACGCCAGGTAGCGGCAAGCATGTCGGCATCCACAGAGGCTATTGCGGTTGTAATTCTGACTTTTAGGTCATCAATATTCGACAATCTCCTCCTGTAAACATTGTCATTTACAAATCCACAAAGGAAAATTTCCAGCGGCGTTATATCAGATGATCTGGGTGGCCGAGGAATTGGACCTCCTCGTCCAATCCATCTTCCTGGAAAATGGTCATTTAAAGAACTACGAACGATGGTACCTCAATGAGGTGGTGCACCATCTTGGAGGATCTTTTTGGTAAATTCTTCTGCAATTTCTCTGTGCTTGCACTATCGATTTCGTTTCTATGTACCACCATAAAATCTGTGCTTTCTCTTGTGGTGTATGCAGTCTCCTTAATATCCGCTGGAATGAAACAGCACATACAAAAGTACTACATAGACCAAACACATCAAAAGTAAACATAACATTGCAATAGTTGCCAAAAACAAAAGAGAGAAATATGCAATTAATAAGCAGACGATATTTAGAAAAGTACATATATTTAGACTGGGAAATGAAATTATCTGAAATTAACAACACGCGCAGACGATATTTACAAAATTAAGATATTCAAACCTGAAAAGAAAATGTATGAGTTATTTCATCAATAAATGCCATAAGTTTGTTTATATCTTCATTATTTTATGAGTTATTAAACATCAAAATGGGTCCGGGACTTATAAACAACCCATATATATATATATTTAAAATTTTTGAAAAAAAAAATTATAAAAACTCAATTTTTTTTTTTTTTTTTTTTTTTTTTTATAATTAAATTAATTTTTGATTGTAATTTTTGATAAAATATTTTTTTAATATTTTTCTATAATAATTAATAGAAAAAAACCTTTTTTAAGTAGATGTCTTTTGAAGAACATTTTTCGAATAATAGCCTAAATGATAGTACTGAGAAAGCTCGGCTAATTTAATTAGTACATATTATATATTTTTTAATGTAAAAATTTATGAATTAGATTATTTAGATAATCATGACAAATATAATATTCTATTAGCATGACAAATGATATCTTTTTATATTACAAAGTATTTTGAAATAATTTTTCTGTTAAAAGCTCAAACCGTAATATTAAGTAATCTGATCTAAATTCATTATTTAAAAAATATTTTTGATAATTAAATAAGTTTTTAATTATATTATATTATTAATTATTTTTTGTATAATTAGTGATTAAAATAACTTTTTATATAAAAAATAATTTTGTGGTGGTAGTTTAGGTGTTAAACCCGACTGAGAACATGAGGGTCGACAACCATGACCTGGGATCGAACCCGACGCTTCCTGTCTACAACGTGGATACTTTGGTACTGCTGTGCTTATTGATTAAAAGTCCAAATAATTGTATTCAGCAATTTCATCTAACTTAACTATAATAAATTACAAATTTAATAAATAAATTAGTTTTTTAATTGAATATTTCATTAAATAATTTTTTAACTACCCCCCACCTTTTTTTTTTTTTTTTTTTTTTTTTTTTTGAATAATTATTCATAGAAAAAAAAAATATTTTTTTTATTTAAAGTGTTTTAAAATAAGTTTTTCTATTAAAAAAAGACAACAGTTGTATTAAGCAATCTCAGCTAAATTAATTATTATAATTTATATTTTTGATAATTAATTTAGTTTTTACATAATTAATTTAGTCTTTTATTAGAATTTTTTAAATAAAATAATTTTAATTAGATCCTTAACTAGCTTTTTTTCATAATTATTCACAGAAAATAAAATCTTTTAATATTAAAAGTGTTTTAAAATAATTATTTTCTAACGAAAGCAGAAACAATTGTATTGAGGAATCGCAACAAATTTAATTAATAAAATTTATATTTTTGTTAATTCATTTAGTCCTTAGATAATTAATTTACTCTTTCTTTGAAAGTTTTTTTTAAATAAAACAATTTTAAATAGATCCTTATTTCTGTAATCAGTTATAGAAAAAAAAAATATTTTTATGTTTAAGAACATGCCTTTCATGAGAGTTATTTCTAAAGAGCCCTGGTCTGTATATACGCGAGTTTCAGAGAAAACTATGGAAAATTGCAAACGTCTAGGTTGAAATGTTGGACCTTGGATTGAACACGGCAAAAGAAGCCAACTAGATCCCACTAGTGGCTGAGCGGATCTGCGCTCAAAGCTGGTAGACGTGAGGTGCTGGGTTCGATCCCAGGTAACGTTCGTCAACCTAACCGTCCGGAATTTTCCGTGGTTTTCTCATAAACTTGCGTAAATATGGGATAGGAACCCTTAGAAAGTCCTCCTCGGAAGGCACCCTCTTTCAGGCCTAGGACCCTAGAGTAGTCAATCGGCCTTATTCCCAAACACTAACACCAATCTATCAACTTGGAGAGCAGAACCGCTCGGCTACTGAAAAAGGCCTTTTAATTAAAAATCCAAAAGATAGTATAAAGTAATTTGAACTAATTTAATTATAAAAAAATACATTTTTAATAAATAAATTTTTAATTTTTAATTAGAATATTTTATTGAATTATTTTTTTTAAACTAGCTTTTATTATTATTATTATTATTATTATTATTATTATTATTATTTTCGTTCATAGAAAAGAATATATTTTAATATTAAAAGTGTTTTAATAAAGATTTTTCTATTAAAAGCCGAAACAATAATACTAAATAGTCTCAACTAATTTTATTTAATTATTAATATATATATATTGGTTAAATTAATTTTCTAGATTTTTTATTTTTATTTATTTATTTTAATCTTTAATTTTTTACAGGCAAAAAAAAAATATAAATTATATAGTATTTATAGTATTTAGAAAGAAATTTTTCAATTAGAAGCTTAAATAGTTCAATTAAACAAATTAATATTATTATTAAACATTTTGATTTTTAAAAAATGCAATAATTTTTAATTATATTTTTATATTACATAATTCTTTAGATATTTTTTCCTATAATCTCCCAAAGAAATAAATATGTTTACATTAAAAGTATTTAGAAATAGATTTTTCAATTAAAAGCTCAAATAGTTCTATTAAACAAATATTAAACATTTCGATTTTTAATAAGTGCAATCATTTTTAATTATATTTTTATATTAAATAATTCTTTAATTATTATTATTTTAATTATTATTATTATTATTATTATTATGTATAATCTCACATATAATTTTTTTTTTTAATTAAATGTATTTTAATACAGATTTTTCAATTAAAAGCATCCATTGATTCATTTACATTGATTCATTTATATAATAAGCAATAACAATGGCTAAATCTTAGCAGAAATATAAAACTTGTTAAAAATAATAGCGAAATGGAAGTACATGTAGCCAAGCCTGTAACGTTAAGCAATCGTGCTTTATCCCACTTTTTGCCTACATTCTAAAGCACGTGCGGAATCATCTGTCAGTGTTCATCGCAGTGACGTCACGTGCGACGTGCGCCTGCTCTATTCTACATAAATGTAGGTGCAATATTCAAACACGACTTGAGTGGGAGGTAACCCCCCCCCTCCCCCAAACACACACACAATTATAAGGAGCTATTTGTCAAATAAAATTGTTTCTTAACCTGGTTTGAATTCTTTTTAACGTAGTTTTATATACAATTAATACTTGTTATCTGATCCCTTGTTTTGTAGTCTGGTTTTATAAAATTGAATTACAAGATAAGAGAAAGCCCTGTGAGTGTCACACCAGATTATTAAAGTAGGGAAAAGAACTAAAATACTAGCGCATACTAGCACCCCCTCACACCTCAAGCTACGCACCTGAATTACATTACAATAACCCTATAAGCGTTAAGCCCGTCTTTTTCCGGATTTGAAATGTGTCTCGTAAATGGTCAGGCCCTTCTTTTTCTTGATAAAGATTTTCGTCTCTGAAGCGTTGAACCCGTCTTTTCTTAGATACATATTTCCAGGGCTGAGTGGTCAGGCCCGTTTTATTCCAGATTTCACTTCCCTCCTTTCGCAGACTCTTTGATTGACATGTGGGTTGAACGGATAAGAATAGTTTACAAGCAAATACAATTGATTCCCAACCAGATCTTTGGGGTTGTATCTTTAACAATACTCATGTATGTTTTGACATTAATCCTGCAGTTGAAAGATAACTTTTACTTCTTTGCTTTTAAACAAGTTCACAACATTTCTTTTGAAATGAAATAAATATTTCTCCATGTTGGAAATAAAGTTTAAATGTTACATTCATAAGTGTAATTGAATTTTCTATATGTAGGGGCGAAAACTTACATTTAAATAATGCTACTATTATCTTAATAATACAATGTAATCTTATGATTTAAAATCACTTATTTAGCTCTGTTTAAATAATTTTCCGTGTAAAATCATTTATAATTATATAACTTTTTTTTTTTTTTTTTTTTTTTTTTTTTAATATAAGTTATACTATAATTAAAATGAAATTGTTTATGGTTGACGCCAGAGTCATTTCTGCCTTACAATTCTGCAATTTAATAAATTATAATTCGGTGCAATATATATTATGAATAAGCATACTGCAGGCTAATACAAGAAATGAACGTGCCAAAAAAATCTTTAAAAAAAAAAAAAAAATAAAAAAATAAATAAAAATATAAGAGGTGGAGAGCAAAAAAAGAAAAATAATTAATATCGTTTAAAATTTGTCTCTAACTGAAGTTGAAAACTTTAAACTAACAGCAAATGTAAAATTTAGTAAAATTAGTAGTTAGATAGTTAGTTAAATAATGTAGAAGTTAGATAGTAGAAGTGAAATAATATGAATAAACATTATTCCATATTTAACATTAAATTAAAAACGAATCAAATACTTTCTTCTTACGCTTATAGAAAAAATTACAAATAAGAAAGATCCAATTAAAAAAAAAAAAAAAAAGAAGGAAAGATTTTGGGAGTCTGCATATACAGTAGACTGCCAGAAATTCGCACATTATAATCAATATAAACAAATAAAATTCACAGTAAAGATTCCAAGGGAAAGAAAATGGAGATAGTACTTAATTCAATAGTTATATTTTAGGTGCCGAATGAGACAGATAAAGGCAATTTTATTTGAGGTCTAGGTCATTTATGTTTGAAATAAATTAATAATAACTATTCAAAGACAGAAAAAAAAAGTTTTATTTATATTTCTAAACATAGTGATATATATATATATATATATATATATATATATATATATATATATATATATATATATTATAATGCACAAGTCAATTATATCAAATGTTTTTATACTTAAATTTTGTATCTTATATAATAAGGCAAATTTTTATTTTTCAATTGAAAAAACATTATGCAATATAAAACTTCGTATATTTTTTAATCTTTAATTGCTTATTATTATTATTATTATGCATATTTTACTTAATTTTTTACATACTTATTTATATCACTATTATTTTAAAATAATCATTATATCATAAAAACTCTAATTCAGAATTGTATGGGGAAAAAAAAAAAAAAAAAACGGAAATCCACAAAATTTAAAAAAATGTACAGTTTTTGGTCCCGAAGTGTGCGGATTTTTTTTTTTTTTTTTTTTTTTTTTTTTTTTTTTATAGTATACTGTATATATATGAAGAGGATAGAGACGAAAAATTAGATAGATAGATGAAATATAATGATCTCTTTTTATACAAATGCAGGGTAAGGGAAAGTAGTGTGAATGTCGCACCATGTTATTTATTATTCAAATTAATAGATTTGTAAATTTGATACACATAAATTTTTTGGCCTGAATAATATTGAAGGGATGAGTTATATTATGAAGCAATAAGTGAATGACTACATTTTTTCAAAATTTTCACGCAATTTTTGAGTAGCTTTGATTCAAAATATCTCACTATTAGAGTTTTAGAACACTTTATAAAATACTTTCTTTGAATAATAATTCAAGAAAAAATAAATAAATAAATGAAATATAAACTTTTATCAAGTAAACTATATTGATTACTATTATTTGCGCAATGGATATTTATTTTTCCAATTGTTAGGATCAGATATCCTGTGATATCAATTTATGACTGTTTGTTATTGTACTTTTAATTATAATTCATTTATTAAAATAAATTAATATTTCATGATGACGTTTTTTAGCACTTTAATTTTTCATTAAAAAAAAAAAAAAAAAAAAAAAAAAACTACTATATTTTTAGTACATATATATAAAAAAGGCGGAATAAACTTACTACATCTAAATTCTGCAGTTCAGATGGCATATTTTGAATACTTTTATAATTATACAACATCCTTCTCACAGTACTAAATAATCTGCGACTCATTCTCTAACATTGAATGAAATCAGAACTAAGTTGAGAAAGCTCAATATATATATATTTCATGATGACATTTTTTAACACTTTAATTTTTTTATTAAAAAAAAACTACTTTTTTTTAGAACATACATATAAAAGGGTGAAATAAAATTACTACATTTAAATTCTGCAGTTCAGATGGCATATTTTAGAATACTTTTATAATTATACAACATCCTTTTCACAGTACTAAATAATCTGCTACTCATACTTTAACATTGAATAAAATGAGAACTAAGTTAAAGAAGCTCAATATATATATATATATATATATATATATTAATAAATAAACCTAAATAAATTTAGAACATTTATATTTATTAGAATTAAAAAAGGAAGAAAGGTAGCTCTTAAAATCTTTCCTATAGCTTTAGTTTTAGACAGATTGCTTTTGCATAGTCCTAAGCATAGTATAAAAACAGTAAAGCTTCAAATATATAATTTGTTATAACTATGGTGGAAAAATGATCAAAAAATGATCTTTATAATTTTATTTATAAAGAGAATTGACTGGAAATAAATTTGAATTCACGGGAGTGGGGGAAGGGACTGCATATTTCTAGAGAAAACGTAAGTTAAAAAATTTGACCGCAAACAATTTTTCTATCATATTTGTGTAAATTTAAGTAGAGATAAAGAGGAAAATGCAGGACTATATGGTAAAAAAGAAATATTCTAGTGTGGCAATCACATAACTTTCTCCTACCCGAAATTCATTACCATAATGACAGATTGTACGTTAAAGAATAAAATAACGAATACTGTAAAATAAATGTTCATTAAAAACAATTTAAAATAGGCGAAAAACATGTTTTTTCTGATTTAAGGAACTTCATAACGTGTAAATATAACAAAAACACAATTTCGAAAAGTTGACCGAAAAGCAAAACTTTATCTACCATACATATGGATAAAAGAAAGTAAAAAGTAAAAATATAGATAGTAATTACCGTAAATAAATTTAGAAAAAATTATTTTAAAAAATTAAAATTAAGCGGGCATAAATTAAAATAGCCATACATAATAGTGAACATTAATGCTTGTCAAAACTGTCCATAATATTCTTTATACTAGACTATATTAATTTATATATTTAAATTATATTTCGTGAAAACAAATTACTTTAATGTTTTTGATATTTATAAACCAAACTTATATAAATTAAATCCTTTAGATATATTATATTTTTTAATATTATCAACTCTGTTAAGTTATACTGAATGATGATCAGATCATAATCACAAATGGATCGTCTTTTGGAATGCACGGTAGTCATTCATACTGTCAAGATATTAGAAAAATGTATAGGATCATACTCATCCAAGAAGCATGAAAACAGTGGGGGGGGGGGGGCAGGGAGGAAAGAGAAAAGAGGAAGGAAAGAAAGAAAACTAATCATGAAAAACGGCAGTTTTCCGAGTGACGCAAGCGGAAGGACAAACGGACGGAAAGCTGCGAACTCATATATACGCCTAGTCTGACATCAAAGAGATTTGTAAAAGCCGACACGTAATATCTCAGCAAATAAGCCATATTTTGTTCTGATATTTTCAAAATAGTCTTTTATCTTCGGTCTTAATCTATCCTGAAAATTTTACATTTCTACATGCAGTATGTTTTGAGATCTGAATCTCAATTTAAAGCGAAAAAGGGAAAATGTGTGGTGTAACGATGTAAGGATGTAATAAAAATATCTCTAAAACCGCACGAACGATTTTAATTTAATTAATATATGTTGTTAATGGGATCTTTCTGAATCTAATAACGTTTTTGTTTTTTTCAGGAAAACTCTTGTTTTTTGTAAAAGTTGCTTTAAAAATAGAACTATATTACTCCGCCAAAATGCATGCTTTTATTCGGCAAAAATGTCGTAATTCGGTCCTTATTTTCAAGGCACGTTGGTTGGCTGTTTAATGTGAATGCAGTTGATAAATTTTTGTTATGAAGAAAATATTTTTAATTTTAAAATTTCCCATTTTGTCAAAAACGTATTTAGATAATATTTAAAATAAACGAAGTATTTTTTAATTCTATTTCATCGTTATTCATAATAAATTAAAACTTTATTAAATCAAAGAGTTTAAAGCACTCAAGCACAGGAATTTATACCATGGTCGATGGTCTGTAGAGCGCATGCGTATATCATCCGGATCGAAAATTTCTGGTTCTCGCTGTAGACGCTAAAGTTGTTTACCAGTTTACACTGTTCCTGTCCTGGCACTGTATTCCTTCGCCGCTGTTGATATTCTGATCGCATAAATGTCAGTATTCTTTTAAAATATGTTTTATTAGATTGTGAAATATATAAAGAGGTAGAATTGTTTGTAAATTGTAGAAAATTTTATAATTTTTCTTTCATTCATATTAGACCACTTTACAAATCAATGCCTCATGTTTACAAGTTACAAGTTGATTTCCTGTATGCGATTCTTATGCGTAGCTCAGTGTTTGATTTTTCTTATGCTATATGCATGAACCAATGCATTTTTCTTGATCAACGTTGCGAATTTTTTTCCATGAAAGATTCGTTATAATATTTTCGCTGAAGTTTTTTTTTTTTTTTTTTTTTTTCAATTTGTGTTTAGTAAGATGCTTTAGCAAAATAGCGAAAACGTGTTATTTCATTTGGGCATTTTGGATAAGTCTTTTAGCATTTCGCGAAAAATGCTACCGTAGCAGAAACACTGTACTGAGGTAGACAAAATTTCCATTTTATAGATACAGTAAAACATTATTTACATGTCTTTTGCATTTATACACCCTTTTAATGAAGTCCTGATTCATTCCTATTCAATTTAATGAAAAATTCATGTGAATTAAAGTGTTGATGACATTGAATGTGAAGACGTTATTCTATGTTCCTTTAAAGGTGCAATGGACTGCTTTTTTTTTTTTTGTCAAAACACAAGGAAAAAATCATTTACAGAACTTAATTCACAATGAAGTTCTTAATACTACTCACAGACAATCAGGTGATTATGAAAAATTTTATATTTTAATTAAATAACTACTGATGTGGTTATAAATCATACAATATTTATGATTGGAGAAATGCAAAATGTATAATTAATACTCAAAATGTGCTAATATAGTTTTCCAGATATGTAATGCAATACTCAAAATATAAATATCTTAGTATACTAAAATCGTGGATTAATGATTTATTTATTTTTTTAATTTTAATTATTTTTATATATAAATTTCCTATGCTAGTTATCTTAAAAAAAAAAAAAAAAAAAAAAAACTTTCGCTCACAGCAATAATGCAGCAAGTGCTGCAGATTATTGTGGGAAACTTATTATTGAGAGCAGTAAAGTATAATTTTTGAATTACCAGTTTCATTGTTTAATCACAATTGCTTACATTCTGTTATTTTGCTGCTCATCAATAAAATTTGCCCTTTTTTTTCATGCTATTCCTGAAATGTTTACTTACGATCGCCATAATACACAATTATTTTGTTTTTGTATCTATAAAGTCTGTGATATTTTGAAAACTACTATTTTGAATTGAGCAATAATTTTACAGCTTGTTAATAAAATATGGAATCATATTGCTGCTTATTGAGGAACTTTATGCTCAACAATACAAATAATTGCTAAAATTAGAGTATTTTATTGCTAATTGATAAAATTCTCTATTTTTTCCCACCAAAGCTATTTCTCGAAATCTGTGATAATTTTGTGGCCTATTATTGAAATGCGGAATCATTTGCTGCTAATTAACAAATTTTATGTTTAATAATACAAATAATTGCCAAAATTCATGATTATTTCTTTCCCTATAAAGAAAATTTTTACTTTTTTCTGTTCTGTTTACCAAAATATGCAATAATTTTGTAATCTGTTATTGAAATGCACAATAGTTTTGCCGCTAACAGTCCGAATGTATGTTTAATAATGCAAAACTGTGGAAATAGACTTATTTTGCTCTAAATCGATAGAACTTTTTTTATTTTATTTAAGGCTATTTGTACCAAAATACGAAATAAACATAAATTTGTTAATTAGTGGCAAAAAAATTTCATTAAATTGAATAGGAATGAATCAGGACTTCATTAAAAGGATGTATAAATGCAAAAAACATGTAAATAATGTTTTACTGTATATATAAAATGGAAATTTTGTCATTACCTCAGTACAGTGTTTCTGCTATGGTAGCATTTTTCGTGAAATGCTAAAAGACTTATCCAAAATGCCCAAATGAAATAACACATTTTCGTTTTTTTGCTAAAGCATCTTACTAAACACAAATTGAAAAAAAAAAACTTCAGCGAAAATATTATAACGAATCTTTCATGGAAAAATAATCGCAACGTTGATCAAGAAAAATGCATTGGTTCATGCATATAGCATAAGAAAAATTAAACACTGAACTACGCGTAAGAATCACATACAGGAAATCAACTTGTAACTTGTAAACATGAGGCATTTGTAAAGTAGTCTAATATGAATGAAAGAAAAATTATAAATCGTAAACCGAAAAGCTTTGAATAGTAATAAACAAATTTCACTTATATTACTTACCTTTTTTTTGTTTTGGTAAGTTATGTTTTTATTTTCAGATATTCAGATACAGTATAAGCTTAATGTAGTTTTACATGCTATAGTCAGGGGCCAATCTAAGATTTCAAACTTAATACCTATTTTTGTGAAAAATCTTAACTATATTTTATTTTTGTGAAAAATTGTAGTGCACTCTTTTTCTTTTTCTCTGTGTGTATGAGGGGGGGGGGAGTTTGAACAAAGTAGAATAATAAAATTAACTCTCAGCAGCTAGTGTGAGGCTTATAGCAGAACAGGAACCAAAATCCAAAACTTACTTCACTCTGAAGTAAACAGTTCAGTAGAGATAGTGTAAGTAGAAGTTGTTTTTATTTGTGTTAGTATCACTGCAGTATACATGAATTGTACCAGGGAGGATAAACACGTCACCATACAGTCACCAAAATGTTAAACCACCTGATGAATCAGCAAACAGTACACTATGGCCACAATTTCAGAGTGTGTCTGTACCGATACACACAAGGATCGTTTTGTTTACATATGCTGCACTGTTTCTCCCCCATAACAAACGCTTGTGTGTAGATTAAAATCAACATTCTGTATGATTCTTGCTTCGCAAATCGCATCAACAGAAATGCACGAATTACTTTCCTTTGAAAATGTGCTAATTAAAAATGTTAGATTTTGCTGGGAGGACTAAGATTTTTGTGAAAGTACCGATTTTAGCTGTATGATTTTTGTGAAGATACCTTTTTTGCCAGGTCGATTTTTGTGAAGGTACCCATAAACGGTAGTAAACTCGACCTGTATTAATCCCTGATAGTGATAATTATATCTCCAGAAAAAGAATATAAGTTATATCTAAAACGTTCATATTGCTTTAAAAAAGTTTACAATATAAAGTAATAATCTAAAAAGTTTAATGTTTTTCATGTCTGCCAATAAATGAGGTAAAATATATGCTTGTACTATATTCAAATTGATCTGGTTACAGTTTTACTTTTTTGTTTTTCATTTCAAATTAAAAAAAATTTACCTTCTGTGTATAACTCTTTAAAAACCTGATTAAAAACTTTTAAGTTTAAATGACAATATGAAAATCAAACATATTGAGGCGTTTAGAATAACGTGTAAACTGTTATTCATCTTTTTCTACTATTCCTGGCATTTTAGTATTTTGCTAAAGCTTTTTTTCTGATTTTAGCTTTTTTGCTAAAAATAATTTTTACTCGGCTTAAACCCTGACTCAGTAGCAGAATTTTTTCTGAGAATCTGTGACAGCTATATGGGCACTAAAAAATAATCTGTAGCATAACTTTACAATAAGTAACAGAAAATAATTATAAGACAAAAAAGAAAACTTTTTATATACCATGTTTTTAAATTTCCTGTTGAATCATTAATAAAATATGCAAGGATAAAAAATAATAAATAAGCAATGTTTAAGCACGCGGACTCAGTTCAGTGAACTAATAATAATAATAATGAAAAAAAAAAGTTGGTTTTTAAAATAAATACGTATATTAGCACCATGAACTATATTAGCACTTATCAATGTGTATAAATTTTTTAAAGTGATAATAACATCAATTTTTATGAGATGCATCGTTTAACTTTTTATAATTTTTTAACGTTCACGTTTAATTAAACGTGTTTATTTTTATGTCGAAAGAAAATGAACACGTAATTTTTTTTTTTTTTTTTTGGCAACAATTAAATTATAGCTAATATTTTAATGGCTATTTTTATTGCTATTAGGAGCTTATTATTTTCATATTTTAATTAATTAAAAGAAAACTATTCAAAAATCGAGCTTTGGAGTATTGTGTTGTCACCGGGTTCTCATTTATGCTAAAAGTTTCAAATGTAGGGGAGTTAGTTAAAAATAGATTGCAAGATTTGTACCAGACAAAGAAACAAACAAGAATCGAAGTTAATAAAACATGGTAAAAATGAAGTTACAAGTTTCAATAGTAGGTAATATTTTTATCACAAGATTGCATATGTAATGTTTGTTAATCAGTTAGATATGATCAAAGCATTATAGTTATAAAAATGATGATAGTTAATCATTGTGAACAGTTCTACCTCTATATATATTTAAACATGTTATAAAGAATATTGACATATATGTTATGTATGAGAAAGATTAGAAATCATAAGGATTCCATGAGGTGTATGGTCGCTGATCATTAGCACAGGGATTAGGGCATCTCAAAAAATTACATGAGTGTAAGGTATTGAACAATTCTACTTCTTTATAGCTGCTAGAATTTAATAAAGGGTGTTTAAAGCAGGGTTGGCAAACTGGGCCCAGCCCAGAAAAACTTTGCCCGGGTTTTTCTGGGCGGGCCCACCAACAAAAACCCACTGGGTTTTTGCAAATAAGTGGGTTTTTGTTAAAAATTATTTATAATTTACAAATCCGATCTATAAAGTATAGAAAACACCTTAACTTTAAAGAAAAAACTCTTATTGTTATTTTCTAGAAAATAGTATTTAAACATAAAAAGTAACTACAGTTATAAATATAAAAGCAAGTTTATCTTCTATAATTGGTTCAGTTTTCCTTTTCCTGTAAAGCCGAACGATATTTTTGTTTAACAGTGGATATAAATGTTGCCCAGAATCAATATTTAACTAATTAAATTGTTTAGTTTTAAAACTTTATAATTTTAATTTTAGTAGCAACATAATTATAAATCTAATAACATAAAATTTTCTTCTATAACCGTTTCAACTATTAAAAAACTTAAAAAAAAAAAAAAAAAAAGATAAAGCAGTGCAACTTATTTTTATAATTAAAACTAGTTGGCATAAGTGGACTCTGCTCAGTTCCCCATTATATATATGTTCTCATACATTTCTAGTACAGGACATTTTCTTAACATGATTATCATGTTAAGATAAATGAATCGACTAAACACTTGACACAATGAAATCCCCACCTAATAGGCTATCCACCATTCATTTTGATATATTTATCTTATATTCTAATCTATTAATTTATTTTATTAGGACCAATTTCGTAGTTTTGTTTTCATGCTACTATTTCCAATGCAACAATCCTCAAAATGTCAAAATGCATATTTATATGGGATATCGCCCCATTTTACTATGTTGATAAATTCTTAAATTACGAGTAACTTGCAAAATTTTCCTATTAGAATATTTGTAGTCAATTATGTTCAAACAAGTATCATAAATGTTATTTTGAAGTTGTCTGATATATTTATGATCCTCAAAATAAGCATTTATGCTCAATTCTGCCCTATTCTGCCATTTTAAGTAAATTGTAAATTCCAAATAATTTACGAATTCTTTTAATTGGAAAATTTATACTCTATGATGTTCATGCCAGTACTTGCAAAATTTTCAAAGTAGCATGTTTCTAGTTACTGATGTTCATTCCGACATCAAAACGCATATTTTAAAACTGGTCTCACATTTTTTTCATAATTTTCCATTTAATGCAAAATTTTACTTAAATGTAAAATTTTGCCCTATTTTCCCATGTTAAGAAAAGCATAAATTTTTAATAACTTACAAAGTTTTTTAATTCGAATATTGCAAATGAATAGGGTTCTTGCCAGTGTCGAAAGTAATATTTTAAAACTGATCTGACTTCTATGTGATAATTTGTTCTTGAGACATCGTGTACACAGACTAACGGACTAACAAACTAATACGCACCATACAAATTTTGTCATTTTTCGAATTCCTTACACGTGAAAATGTGTAAAAATGGGGGGAAAAAAAAAAAAAAAAAAAAAAAATGAGGTCGAAAATTTTCACGATTATTTAAGTTCTCCATCTATAGTATGATGTGGAACTAAAAAATTTAAGTAATATGTATTGTACTTAAGAATTTAAATTCGTTTATTTTATCAGTTTGTTATTGTTATTAAGAATATTTATTTTGAATAAGCATACATTAAAATAAAATATAGCTTAATCTTACTAATTAACACTATTTTAATATTTGAATCAAACCAATTTTTATTTCTAAGATAAATATTAGATTAATTATTAATTAGTAGTTTAATATAATTAGGTGTATTACAACTAATATGCTAAATAACATGTATCTAACATTGCAATGCAAATGTATTCAAACAGAAACCCACAAATACCCAGAAAAACCCAAGTGGGTTGGGTTTTTTTAGAAAAACCCGGGTTTTTGCCAACCCTGGTTTAAAGAGAACACTGACATTTATGTTGAGGATGGAGAAAGATTGGAAATCACATGACTTTTGCATTGCATTTGATCACAGAGTGTTAGAGTGGAGGGAAAGGGGAAGTGTTCTAAAAAAGTATATGAGTGAAAGATATTGAACTATTCAATTTCTTTATAGTTTCTACAATCTATTTAAGTAAATTGGAAAAAAAAAATGTCATACCGTAAAATTCCGATAGTACCCCCCCCCCCCTCCTGAAATTTCACGTACTTTACTTTTTCGGAAAATTCTGTTTATAACCCTCCTCCCTTACTTTTGGCGGCTAAGTCCGCCATTATTTCATTTTTCCCATGATCATTGCAAACATACTTTTTTTGTAACATCTGAAGTCATATGTTTATTTAGAAACTAATTTGCATGTAAACGTATCCAAGTGCTATTTTTGCTCATCTTTTTAAAGTAAAATAACTCCAAATAAAAAAATGCTGCTTTGTTTACATTCTTTAAACTCAAAAACATTAACTGCTATTCGTAAGCGACCATTGCTTTCACAATCTTGTTTATGCAACTATGTTTTTGCGATCATAACTTTTTTCTAAATTTTAAATTCTCTTTTTACTTTTAAATCTTTAAATAACATTAATAGTTATTGTTCACCCTGTTCTGTTCTTGCATATCAGTTAATTGTTAATAGCAGTGCAATTAACTGTTTGTTTAACTGTCAGTGAATCTTCTAGCGACTTCGCAATTTGTTTATAAGAGGGGGGAGATGTTGCACGTGTACATCACATGTTCATTATTCGGTTACATTTTCTTTTTCAAAATTATGTTTATTAATAAAATTTAATAAATAATAATCAATATTATTGTTAATATAATTTAGTAGCTATTATATATAATTAATAAAATTTATGTTTTTGGAAAAGATTGTGAAACTTCCGATTATAATCCCCCCCCCCCCGCCTTACGAATTCGTCATACATTTCTGGAAACTTTCAATTATAACCCCTCCCCCCCCAGTTTTGACAAATTTCTCATTGAAAAATAAAAGGAGGTTACTATCAGAATTTTACGGTATATATTGAGGATGGAGAAAGATTAGAAATCAGAACGATTCTGCAAAGAATTTGTATGTCGTCTGTTTAGTTTGTGAATTTTAGAAAAGTGGAAAAGACATAACTAATATTGTGTGACTAAACAAAGAAATTTTTCATTGAAATGAATAGGAATGAATCAGGACTTCACTAAAAGGACGTATAAATCTAAATGATGTATAAATTGGGTTTTTCTGTATATAAAATGGAAATTTTGTGGTTACGATAACTTTCGACATAATACTCAAAATTGAATTGAACCAAAGTTACACAGCAAACTTATCTTACAAATATCTTAGATGAGTTCATTAACTAAGTTGCTCTGCAGCTTGTTTTCAAGTGAAGGCTACATGAAAATTTCAAATCAACAGTTAAGACCACATTTGCTTGAATTTTCATGTTCAGATTGACCACATAAAGGTCTCAACCAAGTGTTTATTAATGAATTTTATCTGCCATTTTTAACAAAATGACCGATATCTTAAGTACAGCCATTTCAAATCAGGCTACCACTTGTAAATTTATCATCAGAATAACTTTTGAAATACTGAATCAGTTCAAGTTGGACAATGAACTTATCACACAAATATCTTGGATGAATTTTGTTCCAACATTTACCTAGTTTCCAATTTGCAGCCACTTCAAATCAGGCTGCTACTTGAAAATGTGCCACCACGATAACTTTTAGAATACTAAACTGGTTCAAATTAAAGTTGGGGAGTGAACTTAATACAATTCAAATATCTTGGATAAGTTTGCTAGGCAACTTGCTCCACCATTTTGTTTCCAAGTGGCAACCGCTTAAAATTTTTTTATTACAATAACTTTTGTAATACGGAATCAGTTTGAATCACATTTGCACAGAGTTGACATATCATTCAAATATCTTTGATAAGTTCACTGGTCATCTCAGTCACTCTGTCCTTTTGTTTCTAAATGGTGGCCACTTGAAAATTATCACAGTAACTTTTGAACCGATTTGCTTAACACTCCATATATACATAGCCATCATTAATAAATCCACCAAATTCATTAATAAATTGTACCTGCCATTTTGTAAAAAATGATGGCAACTTGATAAGAAAAGATAAATCAACCTAACCTTCCTATGAGCCGGAAGGACTTGTTTTAATTTTTTGATCAATAACCTCTAAAAAGTAATGATATCAGTACAAAAACCCTTAACGGGTTAAAAGTTGTGACACAGCTACTTTATCACTATAAGAATTTGAAATATGGGTCTTAAAAATAATGATATCAAATTTTAAGTGACGCTTTTCTATTAGTTAAAATATATATAGATTTTCTTATTTGATCATTTGATTTTTTCTTTTATTTATATTTACAGTGCAAACATAATATTTTTAACTTCAAGATAAGACAGATATATAAAATATACTCACTGATGCTTTTTCATTTGCATTTTAATTTCAAAATAACAGTTTTAAGAGGAATGATATAAAAATTCCAGTCACGCCTTGATGTCATTTTAAAAGATTTGTTTTTAGATTCCATTAAAATTACCTTTGTTTTGTCTAATAAAGTATATTTACACATTGAAACAGTGCTATTAATTTTGAAATATACTGTCAAATAATCACACTTTCACTGAGTTCGCATTATAAATTAAAATTATTTATTTCAATAAATCGATTTGTCTTTTGCGTCACGCTATCCAAAACTGCAAGTAAAATTTGTGCAAATGTTTTCTTTGCATCACACTATTTCTTTGCACAAATTCTCACTTAGTTGGGTACTATGATACAAAGTAACATTTGCATATATTTTACTCACAGTTTTGGATAGCGTGACGCAAAAGACAAATCGATTTATTGAAATAAATAATTTTAATTTATAATGCGAACTCAGTGAAAGTGTGATTATTTGACAGTATATTTCAAAATTAATAGCACTGTTTCAATGTGTAAATATACTTTATTAGACAAAACAAAGGTAATTTTAATGGAATCTAAAAACAAATCTTTTAAAATGACATCAAGGCGTGACTGGAATTTTTATATCATTCCTCTTAAAACTGTTATTTTGAAATTAAAATGCAAATGAAAAAGCATCAGTGAGTATATTTTATATATCTGTCTTATCTTGAAGTTAAAAATATTATGTTTGCACTGTAAATATAAATAAAAGAAAAAATCAAATGATCAAATAAGAAAATCTATGTATATTTTAACTAATAGAAAAGCGTCACTTAAAATTTGATATCATTATTTTTAAGACCCATATTTCAAATTCTTATAGGGATAAAGTAGCTGCGTCACAACTTTTAACCCGTTAAGGGTTTTTGTACTGATAATACATACAAGCAAATGATATTTTCTTCCATTCTTCTTCTTTTTTTTTTTTTTTAAAGAATATAAATACATATAATCTATAAAATGTTAAAACAGATTACTAAATTATCAGATGAATCCCTTATGATTTGGAGATTATCTTAAACGGAAATTTGTCCATTTTGATTTTTTTTTTTTTTTTGGTATCTTTTGGAATGCACGGTAGACAATCATAGGAACCTCTAATATTGAATATATATTCCTTTGGAAAATATGTTATTGCATTGCATGAAATGCTTTAGATAAATGTTATTTTATCTCCAGTGTTTTTCCGTAATATTAAAACGAAGATTAATTGCAGGGCTCACTCGAGACTCAGCAGTATGAAAAGCCCAGTGTCTCCCCGCCCCCGTCCAAATTAATGTCTTACACACAATATTTTAAATAAAATTGCTTCATATTAGTTTAATTCATTTTAAATAAAAACGATTACACTTTGTTAGTTCTACAGTTTAATTACAAAAGTACTTTTAAAATTTAAATGTATAATATAGAATTATATATAATCAGCTACCTTTAGAAGTAAAATACACAAATTGCTTTCAATAGGAAAAAGTCTTTCTTTGTATTTTTTTTCCTCCATTCTTTATTTTTTAAATTAATTTATATTAAAGTTAATCAGTGTGACTTCTATCAAAATTTTACTTTTTTCCCATTCACAGATATAGAGTAATCCAATCATCATGCATTTTAAATCTATTAAATAATATAAATTTAAATAAAGGATTGGGGCGATGCAAAGAGAAAGCCATATAATTAATCCATTGTTTGTTAAAATTCTAAAATTCTATAAAGAAATATTATTTTTTTCAATAAATAAATAAAAAGTTATTCAGTAAAATAGAAAAAGAAATTAAAATACTAAAATATTATGTTTAACATACATACTTCTAACAAACGCGAGGGTGAAAATATTTTATTTCTTTCTTCCGTGGAAAACAAAATCAAATATATGTTATTATAATCATGGAAATTTCTTTGTCATTTATTAATTTTATTACCACAGCAGTTTTGTATTAAATAATGAATAACACTGCTCGGCATGAAAATTGCCTCTGACATAACTTCAGCATATTGTAAAATACATTATGTAAAATGACCTTCTGAATCCAAATAGGACGACCATTTTGACCTGTAATCCATCGTTTTTTAGGAATGGCCCCCTATTTTTATCATTTTTCGGTGATTGTATGGCTCTAAATTTGATTTTTAGGAGGGGGGGGGGGGATTATTTTAATCGTTAAATATCTTCTGAGGGGCTACAGCGTTGGAAAATTCTAATACATGGACTACAAGCGATTTTTTTTTTTTTGTGGGGGGGGGGGGGGGAGGATTTGCCACTGAAATTATGCATTACATAACTTTTGTTTTTTAAATATGTTTAATGTTATTTTTTTAACTTTATATTTTTTCGTTTTCAGGTGTTAAATTAATTATTTTTCATTCTTCAAATTACATTCATGGTCATAAAATTATCGGACATGGTAATAAATTGAGGGAGGGGGTGGTCTAGCTAGAAAACGGTGGGTGACTGGGCAAAATGGGAGTCATATTCGGATTCAGGAGGTCACATAAGAATTAGCAAAAATGGCGCGAGATCTCGAAACTTTTTTTTTTTTTTTTTTTTTTTTTTTTGGCCGCGTAGTGTAATTTAGCTATAAAATGTCTCAATTACTGATTAAAATAGTTTTATCTGCAGATGATCACATCTAACTTCTTGAGCTGCAAAGCATAATTATTATCAAATAATTTTCAGTCCATGCTTTTTACTAAACACATATTATCATTTAACCCTTTAACTTACGTTAGCTTCGCAGTGAAATTAAACATCCAACATTGTTTTATGCAACAAAAAAAAAAAAAAAAAAAAATTGATTTTTTTAAACATTTGTTTTTTCCTGTTAGAGATGATGTCTACGCTCGATCCCAGATACGCTCGTCTGCTTAGCTGTTCAGAGTTTTTAGCGATTTCTTACAAAACTTGCGCAAAGACGGGCTAGGATCCTTAAAATGATCCAACGGAAGGCATACATCTGGGAACCTAGCCTAGCGCATTCAATTAGCTTTAATGTCCCAACACACTTTTCGTTAGACAGCCGCACTACTCCGAAATTCGTCAAATGATGTTTCTAAGAAAGCCATACGTAGAAGGCATTTTAAATATCTTAGTAAGCGCGATAGCGCCTTTCTGCTTTGTTAATGAATTCGTGCCTAGATTTTATCACCTGATGAAGTGATGTACTGTTATTTTGACTTGAAATAACTGTTGCAAGTTTTACAACTAATAAAGCTTCCTTGCAATGATACTTATTTATCAGGTTAATTATATTTGAATGTAATTAGTGTAACATGTACATGTTTCGAACAAGTTACTTCTTAAAAATTAAAAATGCCATTTTTCTTTCTTTTTCTTTTCCTTTTGTTTCTTTCTTTTTTTACATATTTATGACCAATTTTTATTTTAACTATTAGAAAAAAAATACATTTACATATTTATTTATATATTCTTAACTCATGAAACACAGAATCTAGGAATATATAGTTTTTATAATTTCAATACATTTTTTAAAGTCGTATTTATGTCAAAAAATTTATTTACCGTCAGAAATTTCCTTTTTATTGTTATTATTATTATTAAATTTATTTGAATATTTGTCATTCATTTTAATTCATAAAAGCTAATATCATTATTTTAGAAACTTTAACATTCTTTTAAATAAATTATAAATTCTTTTAAATAAATTATTATTCTTTTAAGTAAATTTAACATTCTTTTAAATATTAATTATAAATATTTTTAAATTTTTTAATATAAACAGAGGCGTCAAATCCTTCTGAAATTATAATAAATACATGTATGTTAACTTTATTATATTTTATTTATTTATTTATTTATTTTCAACATAAAGAAAAATAATATAATGATAATGGGCAATATATATATAGCATGTCGGTCTAGCAAGATTTTTTCAATTTTATTATTTGCACATTTGCACGTTCATTTTTTCTTTCTTCGACATAAAAGGAAATATATTTATCTGCTTATTTTATTTTTATTTTCGGCAATTTTTTTTTTTTTTAATTTACAGTGTGATTTTTATTTAATATCATTTGACCCAATATCATACTGAATTAAAAAATACGGCGTTAGCTAGATATCGTCCTGATTAATAGGTGTACCAATTCTTCATAAAATTTAATAATCTGGACAGATGTAATGTCAAACTTTCAGCATTTTTTCAAGGTGTAATACGATAAACGACGAGAATGGAAAATCACTGTCTGAAAGAAATAGTAAGACCTGTTGTATTATGAAAAAAAAAAAAAAAGTGTTTATCTCTGGTAATGTTTTATTTGACAGCTAATCTCTTTTTACTTTGTGTTTGATAAGCGAGGGGACTGAAAATGACAATGGAAACAACTTCAATTAATTTTTAAAAATCCAGAAATCTGGTTTCAAGTGCTTCGTTGTGAGTCAAAACAGAAAGTATGAAAACTTTTGTAACTCTTCAGACAGCTGTTACACAAACACATTATTATTACTGTTATTATAGATCAAATGATGTGTAAACGAAGAATTAACAAAATTTACTGGCATATTTGACATTCGATAAAAACAAAGGTAAAAAATTAATCTAGTAAATACACACACACCCCCCCTTTAAAAAAAAAAAAAAAAAAAAAAAAAAAAAAAAAAAACAATAATAAGAATAACAAAATCCATTTATGAAATTATCAATAAATAAATAAATAATAAATTAAATAAATAAACAAAATAAATAAACATTTAAATAAATGTATATAAATCCAGAGAAGTATCTTTGTATCTATGTGCATATCGCTGTGTCTGTGTGACTGTCTTTCTCTGGTGCTTAAACTACTGATCGCAGAGCTACAAAACTTAGCAGAACTTGGACCATAAAAGTGCACCTCATTAAAATAGTTTTCACCATTCTTTTTTTCTTTTTAATTATTTTAATTATTTTGTGTTTCGATTTTATTCATTGACACTTATGTTTTCTTTTCTAATATTTATTAATTCATATCAATCTGCGTACCTTAGCAACAGCTATTGCGCTATTTATTTTTTATTTAATTTTTTTTATTAGAGGGCGATTTTTCTTTTTTCTTTTCTTTTTTCTTTTTTTGTGTTTATTGAATTCAAATTGTAAAATAGTCGAAACATATTGAATTTTAAATTAAAGAAACTATTTAAAAATTCATGTTTATGCATAATTTTTATAATGTCTCAACTTTTTACTTTTCATACAATTAAATTCTTTGTAAAGGATTTTTTTTTTTTTTTTTTTTTTTTTTTCATTTTTAATTATTTTTTGTTAGTTCATTTTATTTATCAGAAAAAAATTGTAATATAGTATAAAAGATTAAATTTATTAAAATGGTCTTATGTTGGTCGGAAATATATGGTAATATAGTGCGAAGAGTGTAGGATATAAAATACACGGCTTGAAGAAAATTATTTAATAGATGCTGAGACACAGTCGTCTTTAAAATCACAGTTCTTAAACAATAACAGCTCCACCTGTCGTCGATAAATACCCAAATAAAAGTACGGAATAAAGACCCTTCGGAACATAGCGTGAACTTGGACCGATGCAGTGCAGGAAGGAAAAAAGCGGCAGTAGGCAGTCAGTACCCAAATAAAGTTCTAGAGCGATTTCAATGTAATTATTTTTATAACTATTATTTATTTATTTATTAAGCGATTAAAAGGGAAAAAAAACGGTTGCTCAATTCTTTTGATTTTTTTTTTTTTTTTTTTTTAAATATGGTGACTAGTGAAGTTTATTAATAATAATAAGCAATAAAAATGACTTGAAAAAAGATAGGACTATGACGATCCAACAAACACTATCGTTCAAAATAACAAATAATTTGTTTATTCATGTTGCCATTTTACGTTTAAGAATCTGTTGTTTTCTGCAAATTATCTCAACCCTTTCATTCCCAATTTTTTCTCTCCATAAAACAATAAATCTTATATTTAGTCATAAATTTATTTCAAAAGTAATATATATAAACATTTTTTTAAAATAGGAGTGATAGCAAAGTACGAATTAATTTAGCTAACAAATCAACTGAGAGGTGTTTATTTATGTTTAATATAACCACTGATGCCATTAAAAATCATAAATTTTCAATAAATAAAAATGTGAGAATTTTGGAAGAAATATATACTGTAGTTAATTAAAAAATAAATTACAAACATTAAAAAAATAAATACAAAATATTTCGAACAATTACTTTACTTAACCCTTTATATCCCAAATTACCTTATTTTTGGAGAAATAGTTTGAAACTTTTTATTGTATGTATATATATATATATATATATATATTTTGCTGCATGAGAAACATCTCAAATTAAATTTACCTTAAACTATAGTTTAACTATAGGGAAACATTAAACTATAGGGAGTTTGAAGTTCCATTGAAATCCTGCGGTAAATTTAGGCTATATTGATTTTTTTTTTTTTTTTTTTTTTTTTTTTTTTATGGGACTTTAAAGTCCCGGTGAGATACAAAGGGTTAAAATCAATTTAAATCAAGAACGTTTTATTTAATTTTATAAATACAGAATATTTTATTAATAAAGAAAATAATCTTTATTTGATTATTTAACAAAGCAAAATGTGCAGTTTTTTGCGAATATGTTGAAATTAGTTGAAAAACAACAAAATTAATTTCCATGGACTAAAAAATAATTTCATGCTGTATTGTAAGAAATTTATTTCAAAATTTATTTCTTCTTGCCAGTTCAAATTACTAAACACTGATCTACATAAAATTTAAAACAAGTTTCTTCAATTTTTACCACGTGATATTTATATAAATTCGAAACGTCTCCAAGAAAAATAGAACTGAAATTCTTTACTCTTTATTATATAACCATGTATTCCTTTATTTGTATTATTCATTTCTCTCGACGAAATTAAATTCTAAATATTTAATTTATTATTAACTAGCAAGCCAGTGCGAATTTTTCGCACTTTATTTCTTTGTAACCTTTAAAATTAATATTATTATTTAATTTTAAAGCCATAAAAGCGTCATGTTTACACATGCATAAGCAAATTTATTATTGAACTTTTTTTTTTTTTTTTTTCATATTTTATTTTATCATAGATATAGTAATAAGACATAGATTGATCATCGAATTTGAAATAGTGATTCCTTTTCATTTGGGAGAAGCTGGCCATTTTACTTTCTTATGGATATTTTTCCTAGAGTTAATATACACGGTAATACACACAGATAATTTAGCTAATAAAATTTACGAATAATTTATGTACTAAAAGAGAATGAAAAACTCTAGCTACCAATTTTTCATTCTTTTTCTTTTTTTAATTAACTATACTCTAGTGTACTCATATCTGCAAAAAAACTTCTTTCGGCATTTATTATTGTACTTCGTTAAGATAAAAATCATCTGCATTCATCATGGAAAATAATTTTAATAAATTATAATTAATAAATAATTTGTATTGTGTAAATTTGTATAAGATTATATGTACAAGAAAGTCTTGTAGTAGCCACAACATATTAGTTATGTATTAAAACGTCCACGGCTGCTAACTACATTTAAACGAATTTTTAAATTTTCATATTACTTACTAATGTAAAATCTTAAAATTTAAAGAGAGCATTTCCTTAAATATAAAGATAGTAATTGTTTCATAATAATAACAAAGAACTGATTATAAAAATGATATTTTTTATAATTTATTTGAATATAACTTATTTATGAAAACTTGTCCCGTTTCTTTTCATATATTTATTAAAATACTTAAAAGCCGTGCAATATTCCGGTATTTAAAAAATTCATTAACATTCTACTCGATTACTATTTTCGAATTTTATACTTCCTATTGTCTGATGCCCAAACCTTTTTCGACACCAAAAGTCTTTGCACAATAACATGGGGATGATACATCTATATAAAATACTATATCTGTGCATTTTATGCAGAAAAAAAGTAATAATAATAATAATTCGTAATTTTATTTTATTTATTTATTTGGAAAGAATTAAAATTTTATATGTCCATTTTTAAAGCTTTTACCAAGTTATTATTTTCATATTTTAATTAATTTTATAAAATCTAATCGAAATTTCGTTACAAATAAGGTACCAAATGAAATTGGTGTTTTATTAGTATTATACATAAATTACTCTTTAACACTAGAAGCGCCGTAGGGGTCATTATGCCTTTTTTCTCGATGCCCCATGCTGTATTTCAACGTACAAGCGAGCAACGCAGCTCACATTTTTTTACTTTTTCTAAAATACTTCTAAGCGTACTCTGACAATTTTTCGTATTTTTATATTAATTATTCAAATAAATAAGCATAGAAATACCTAAAACAGCCAACAGGGGTCATTTTGACCCTCATACGAAAAATGGTTGATTTTCAAGTAAAAGTCTGTTTTAGAATTCCTGATATCTTATTTTTGTTTTCTGTGCACGAGGAAATACTCACCTCTTATCGCGATGACTAAGAGGAGAAAAATAAACTCCAGTTTGGGTTTGTTTCGATGACGCATAGAGATGCAGGGAGACCGCTCTTCTCTCTATTGCGCGCGCACCTTCAGGGAGCAGTGTTACTCTGCGCACTGAAATGCGCACGTATCCTAACGGCGCTGGTGTGCTAAGGAACGTTTGGAGGGAGAAACATTCCTGCTAGAGCTAATGTAGAAAACAGAACACGACGTCACAATCGCACAACAGTGTTTTCAAAACTTTTCATTGTGACCAGAGTGTAAGCATTTTTTTTTATAAATGCGGAGAGGATTGAGTACACAGGAGGCCCTTGCTCTCCTAGAGCAGTTAGATTCAGATATCAGTGGTGATGACAGCAACGATGAAGATTTTCGTCTTGATAATGTGAACTTACAGAGTTCGTCGTCATCCGAAAGCAGTGACAGTGATGCCGTGGAACATTCTACTAATGTGATTTCCCCTGTTATTCCCAAATCAAGACGTTCTCGTGGGCGTCGGCGGTCGCAAGGACGAAGGAATAACGTACCAAATCTTTCTGATGGCTGCAGTAACGATAAGTACTCTTCATCCAGCGGTATTATTTGGACTCCGATGAACCGTAACTGCCCCACTTCCACTGCATGTCGCACATTAGCTCGCAATATTGTATCAATTCCAAGTGGACCAACGCCTTTTGCACGTTGTAATATTGGGACAAATCCTGCTTCGGCCTGGCGTTTGATGGTGAATGAAGCAATGGTAAAACACATTCAAACATGTGCAGTTGCTGAAGCACGACGTCAGCTTGGAGATGACAGCAACTGGTATGTTACTCTAGTGGAACTGGATGCTTTTTTCGCTCTATTATATGCCCGTGGAGTTCTAGGTCATTCAAAACTTTGTGCAGATGAGTTGTGGAACAATAAATGGGGACCACCCGTGTTCAGAGGGACAATGTCACGCAATCGTTTCCGTGAAATCATGCGGTACCTCAGATTTGATGTGCGAAGTAACAGAGCGGAACGCCTTGCCACGAACAAATTTGCTCTTGCTTCTGAAATTTGGTACAAGCTGATTGAAAATTGTTATTTGTGCTATAACCCTGGAGCAGAAATAACCGTTGATGAACAGTTATTGCCGTGTAAATCAAGGTGCAGATTCATCCAATACATGGCAAATAAGCCAGACAAGTTCGGCATCAAGTTCTGGCTAGCAACTGATGTAGAATCTAAGTATATTTTGAATGGCTACCCTTATTTAGGCAAGGATGAAGAGCGGCCAGCTGATGTTCAACTTGGGGAAAGTGTTGTGCTCAAATTACTACAACCACATCTAAACAAAGGACTCAACGTCATTACTGACAATTTTTTTACTTCTGTAAAACTTGCAGATGAACTTTCTGCGAAGAAAACTACAATCGTAGGGACGATGCGTCTGAACAAGAGAGAATTACCACCCATTGCTCGCGACACATCTTCTCCACGATATTCATCTTCTGCACTAAAATATGGGAACAAAACACTCGCTGTATATAGGTGCAAGAAGAGAAAGAATGTCGCAATTCTTAGCACTATGCACACGGATGTGTTTACGGACAACAGTGCAAAGATGAAGCCGAATACTGTTACGTACTACAATCGTACTAAATGTGGAGTAGACGTTGCAGACCAGATGCTTAGGAAATATAGTACAAATTGTGGCACTCGCAGATGGCCTGTGCATGTTTTTTACAACGTCCTTGACATTGCTGCATTGAATGCTTGGATAATTTTCAAACAATCCTCAGACACCTCTATTTCCCGTCGAGAATTTATTCTTTCGCTCGTGGAAGAACTAAGAGTAGATGCTTTACGAAATAGGTGCCCCCTATAGATCGGGTACCGATACTTAAACGAAAGAAATGTGCCTTTAAACACTGTAAGGGACAAAATAAAACATCTGCAAGCTGTGAAGGATGCCAGAAACCAATTTGTGGTAAGTGTATTGCTGTCACTGTCAAGCGTGCATATTGTTGCACTTGTGCTAACGTCTAACTAACTTTCGGACTTTTTATTTTATGTGTTTATTCATGGTTTATATTTTTTATTTTCTTATTTTGAAACATGTTGTATGCTAATTTGTATTTTTTGCATTTGTAACTTTTGTGTTTTTTTTTTTATTACCTGTACTACTGATAAAGCATATTGTGTAGTAAAATATATCGCATTATATATTTTCATTCATTTACTGTCATTAACAAAAAAAAAAAAAAAAAAAAAAAATTAAGCATTGGGAAAAACAAACTCTAAAAAAATAAATAAATAAAAAATAAATTTACAAAACCTTCGAAAACTCTTATATATTGTAATTTCAATATCATTTATCTTTAAAAAGACTCATTTACTTTAATAGGGCTTGAATTTCTTATGAGGGTCAAATTGACCCCCAATGGCTGTTTTAGGTAAGTTCAAAATCCGGCTGTTCTAGTGTTAAAATTTTCAGTCTTAACTCTATATAGAAATATCTATGCACTTATTTTTTCTGAAAAATAAAGCAGTGTTTGCGTTTTCCCTGAAAAATCAACATAACATTGCTGAGAGGCAAATCTGGGTAAAGGATTGTCAACTTCTATCGTGAAAAGATATTTCCATTATATTGATACACGCCCTTTCAACAAAGGGATTAGCCTGCTGCTTAACTCTGTGTGTGTGGGAAAAAATTTTTCTTCTCAACTCTAAGATTTCCTAAAGTACAACGCTGAATTCTAAAGACCGGTTACTATTTTGCAGTATACAGTAAACTTTTCAGGTATTTTCATTGCAGCAATAGAAAAGAAGCCGTAACGTCGAAAGGGATAATTGTATATTGTAAAAGAGAAAAAAACCTCTTTTTTAAATTTATTGACTTTTGTACGCGTTTGGTTTTTTTATTTAGTAAATAAATTCAGTTTTGTTAACTCTTTTTAACGAATTTAATCAGTGAAGCCCCCCCCCCCCACACCTCCTTACACATAAACCCATCTCCTGTGTTGCACCTGCTTTCGGATAGATCCGGTCGAAAGTGCTACGATTTAAACCCCGGTCGGATCTGTCCCGGTCGCAAGTGCGACACCACCGACATGATAACAACTTTTTTCCCTGGTACAATAATCTAGGTTTTAGATTTCTCCGAGTTTTAAACCCTCTTGATTATACAAATGGGCTTTTTTTATTATTATTTTTTAATATATATGGTAGGAAATTATATCCACTATTTTACTGAAGAATAAGAAAGAATAGAATTATATTCACTTAAAAAGAAAAAAGTTATAATTTAAATTAATGTAAAATACAAACAGTTTAATGTAAGAAATAAGATAAAATAAATAAATAAATTACGCATATATCAGAAAAAATCAAATTTTTAGATCCAATATCAAAAACATCCTTTTTATTTACTTATATTTTCCCGAGTGATTTTTGCAAAGCCAAAAGTTGAAAATTGAAAAAATACATATACATCGGATTTTGTTTAAGAATATTATTTTCTGAAAAATAAACCATAAAAAGAGTATCTTGCACAAAAAGGTAATGATAATAATAATAATAATAATAATGAGAGATTACACCCATTATTACTATTATTATTATTATTATTCTGAAATATTGCAAACTTTCAAAACACATTCGCTAAAAATTGCGAAGCTATTTTAAGCACATTTTACTAAACCTTAGTATTTTTAATATACTGAAAATCTCAAAATACATAAACTGAGATAAATGACATTAAAGGTTTTATTCACATACTGTTTTTTTTTTTTTTTTTTTTTTTTTTTCCCAAACACATACTTGTAGAAACAGCTGTAGCAGCTGTTGAACTTTACAATTCTTTTAAGATGTACAGGGTGTCCAGAAAAGGACTTACTGATTTTAAAATTAAATATATCTAAAACAAAATACAATACAGGGATGAGACAAACTGTATATTTATTACGAAAGCTGTAAAAATTGGATGCAGGAATTTTGAAAATAGTGATCCTGTAAATTTAATGCTAATCATACTATATTCTATAGAAAGCAATCTTCTGTGCATATGAATAACATATTTCAATTTCATTAAGATTTGTGTTCAGTAAAGGTACTAAAAGATGCTTTATACTCGTAGAAATACCTTCCATAGAACTTAATGCTTTGGAATACTTTTGTAGAGATACGCAGTAGAGGTGCACACTCCATTTTCAATAGAGAACATACTATTGTGAACTACTATTGTGTTGTATTATATCCTGTTGTGTTATATCAGTTTCAGTAAATTCCATAGATATTTACGGGAGTTAGAGCGCGGGCAGAAAGACAGACAAACCGAAGTCATTAACACTTTTCAATCTTGTTAGAAAGTGTTAAAAATCTTTATATTCAAATTCAAAATATAAATAACAGTAACTACTAATTTAACTATGACTACTTTTTAACATTTCAGAATTATATATTTCTATGATATATTTAATATTACTAATTATGGTAATAAGAAAATTCATCACCTAGAACTCTTATAAAGAATCGAGTAGATTTTAACCTTTGCTATTTTAATAACAGGTAGGAGAGAATTAAACATTTTGCAAATTAAAATAATAATGATAATAATAACAAACTTTGATTTTTCTTTACAGATAATTTCGAATGTGAAATTTACTATTTAGCTATACATTAAAAATATATAGAGAGTATTGTATACAATTTAACTAAAAAATCCAATAATAAAAAGTATAGGCATTAGAAATAATAGGATGTATATATATATATATATATATATATATATATATATATATAAATACACACACACAAGCAGTTATATAAAAAATTCATCGAAAAGAGTGAGAAAAATTTAAAAGTCTCCAAAGGGGTTAAAACTAAAGCGGTAACGAAAAACGGACTAGATATTACGGTTTCTATTCTAAAATAATAATAATAATAATAGTAATAATTTTTATCATAATATTTCATAAAAAAGTAGTATGTTGTGGCCACCACAAGACTTTCTTCAATATTTTCCTATATACATATTCAATCAGTAGCAATATTAAAAAAAATAATTACGATTTTTTTTCTAAGTTTTTTTTTTTTTTTTTTTTTTTTTTTTTGTTAAAAGTAATACATATTCAATCAGTAACAATATGTAAAAAAAAAACGATATTTTTCTAAGGTTTTTTTTTTTTTTTTTGTTAAAAGTAAAAAAAAATCGATAACTTTGTTTTAAATTATCACAGATTTTTGTTCAACCATTCTTTTTAAAGGTATTGACGAGATCTTTCTAAAGATACCCATCTTGAAAATTATCCCCCCGGGTTTGGTACTGCCCCCCAGGGGGGAAGCGATGTCCCCACATGCACATTTTTTTTCCTAGTTAACTACTATTATCAATAACTTATCAATATTAATTTTACAATCACAAGTTTAAAATAACGCTCATTATGTACATTTATACGAAATTTTGTCCTATACTGTCATGTTAAAAGTTTACATAAATTGCGATCACAGCACCATCTGCTGGGCGATTGATCCCAAAATCTAATCAGTACCATTCCATGTCAGGGTCCAACTATATACCAAGTTTGGTTCAATTTCATTGATTGGTTCGTGAGATACGGTGAAAATACGAAATTTTGCGATCACAGCGCCACCTGCTGGGCGATTGATCTCCAAATCAAATCAGCACCATGCCCGTCAAGTTCCAACTATATACCAAGTTTGGTTGAATTTCATTCATTGGTTCGTGAGATACGGTGAAAAATACGAAATTTTGTCATATACTGCCATGTTGAAAGTTTACATAAAATGCGATCACAGTGCCACCTGCTGGGCGATATATCCCCAAATCTAATCAGCACAATGCCCCGCCAGGGTCCAACTATATACCAAGTTTGGTTGAATTTCATTCATTGGTTCGTGAGATACGGTGAAAACAAGAAACCCCAGACACACAGACAGACAGACACACACACAGACAGACAGACAGACATTTTTTTAAAAACTATCAATTCGGGTTCAGGACATCCCAAAACGTGTAGATCCGTCAAAAAACGGAGGTCGAAATTTTCGCGAATCCAATACTTTCTCTATATTACATATAGAAGAAAGTAAAAAGCATTAAATATTATACATTTCCATTTGAAATTGAATTTGCAGATATCTTTTCTGCTTTTTCTTTTGTTATGTACAGGGTTTAAACTGCCATTAGTTTTTTTAGCATTTTGCTAAAAGGTATCATATTTTGCTAAAACATGTTGGTCAGAATTTCGCTAAAAAGCTAAAACTGGATAATTGTATAAAATATCTCTATATAATAACAAATAAATCTTTAACTTTATTACTTTCTTCTATATGTAATATAGAGAAAGTATTGGATTCGAGAAAATTTTCGACCTCCGTTTTTTGACGGATCTACACGTTTTGGGATGTCCTGAACACGAATTGATAGTTTTTAAAAAATGTCTGTCCGTCTGCGTGTCTGTCTGTCTGTGTGTCTGTGATTTCGTGTTTTCACCGTATCTCACGAACCAATGTATGAAATTCAACCAAACATTGTATATTGTTGGACCCTGGCGGGGCATTGTGCTGATTAGATTTGGGTATCAATCGCGCAGCAGGTGGCGCTGTAATCGCATTTTATGTAAACTTTTAACATGGCAGTATAGGACAAAATTTCGTATTTTTCACCGTATCTCACGAACCAATGAATGAAATTCAACCAAATTTGGTATATAGTTGGAACCTGACGGGGCATGGTGCTGATTAGATTTGGGGATCAATCGCCCAGCAGGTGGCGCTGTGATCGCAAAATTTCTTATTTTTCACCGTATCTCACGAACCCATGAATGAAATTGATCAAAACTTGGTATATAGTTGGACCCTGACATGGAATGGTACTGATTAGATTTTGGGATCAATCGCCCAGCAGATGGCGCTGTGATCGCATTTTATGTAAACTTTTAACATGTTAGTATAGGACAAAATTTCGTATAAATGTACATAATGAGAGTTATTTTTAACTTGAGATTGTAAAAGTAATATGAGTTATTGATAATAGTAATAGTTAACTAGGAATATGTTTCTGTGCATGTGGGGGCATCGCTTCCCCCCTGGGGGAAGTACACCCCCGGGGGGAGTAAATGTTCAAGATGGGTATCTTTCGATAGATCTCGTCAATACCTTTAAAACGAATGGTTGAACTATAAATCTGTGATAATTTAAAACAAAGTTATCGATTTTTTTTTTTTTTTTTTTTTAATATTGTTACTGATTGATTATGTATATAGGAAAACATAGAAAAAAGTCTTGTGGCGGCCACAACATACTAGTTTTTATTTTATATTGGGGAAAAAATCTAATTTTGTAAATATTTTCCTTTTATCTTTTAAACAAAAATTAATCAAATCCTCTTTCCAAAGAAGAAAAAAAAAAAAAGTCTCTTAGCTCTCTTCCTCTTTCTTTCCTGTAGCTTTAACGGGAACCATCTATGTCTCATACTTGATAATCCATCTTAATTGCTTTTCAATTAATTACATAAAAAATAAATACTGTATTTTTTGAAATATTTGATCTTCTCTTTGTCACGCAGCACATATTTAAATGTACTATGCAACATAGAGCTCGTAATTTGTAGTTTACGATGTACTAGATATCACAACTAACGGAAGCGACACTAAAATGTATCAAATGGTTTTTAGATTAAGCATGATGCAATTTTACAAAATTTGTAGAAAAATTTAGAAACTTGAATTTTATTATTTATCATATCTAGAATTAATTAAATTTCAGTTCCTCTCAATAAAATAAAATATAAAACTATAGTATATTTTATCCTTTATTTAATTAAATTCAACGTGTATTATATTGCCAGAGACTAAATTGAAATTAAAATTTAGGCAAGGACTTCCAGAATTTTGTTTTTTCTTGAAAGGGTTATATAGTCAGGTTATTCTAGCAATGATATATGTTTTCTTTCTTTTTTTATGATATTTACTTGAAGTTTCCATAAATATAGCTCAATATATTTCGAAAAGAAATTTTGTTGACACTAGTGCAAATGACATAAAATGATGTTTAATAGAAATGATTGTATTTCATTATATATTTATTATGAGCTGTCTATGCTGGGGTATGGTAATCAATGTCATACATAGTCTAATAAAAATATCAGACATTTTCCCCTTAAAGCTTCATATCTCCAAAAATATACACATACTATTTGTTCAAAAATGAATACCGTTAATTTAAAGAAACTTTATTATCATATGCTACACTGAATTTCAATAATTCATTTTTACAAAGCAATGTCAAGCATTATGTTTATTTTTCTTGTCCTTTTTTTTTCTGTACAATTTTTTCACAGAAATATACAGTGGATAAGGTGTTTACTCGCCTGAAGTTTTAATATAATTTTTCTGGTACTTTACAAGATATATGCAAACCACGTAAAACGGACATTTTCCATCATTTATAGTATGCTAATGTCCACACTTTCATAAAAACCTAAAAATAAAATTAGAAAAAATACCAATAATCCAATTTTGTTTTTGTTTCTACTTAGAAAGCTTTTAACTGATAATCATATAGTTGTTTATATCGCCAGTTTTCATTAAACATAACAACTTTATAAGCAAAATAAAATAATATGCTTTGTGAATTCATTTATATATTAAAATACATAGTACATTTATTTATTTATTTGTTTCAACTAATTTTCTAATTTCTCTATAGAGACTGTTACTTTTATTCAAACGCAATGATATCTAATGATTAATTATGTATGTCGAGAAGGCGATGATAGTTACATCTGGTCTTAAAAATAAATTTACTATTTCTGTAACTAGTATTAAGCAAAAACTGATCCCGTAACAAACTATAAACTATAATTAACTAAGAGAGATAATCAAATTAGTGAAAACTCTTTCGATCAATTTCATACAAAATATACAACATTCCTTCAGGAATTCGAAAAGCTTTAATTAGAGTTCTCTTATTCTAATTAGCTATAGCATCTTAATTAAACGAACCTAACTTATACGCACTACAGCCTCGAGAAACGTTTCACTTTCCCCGTGATACCAGTAAGTACTAGTTCATTGCATATTTATAGTGTAGTATTCATTATACATGAAAGGTACATTTTTTAAATATATTAACTATAAAATGCCCCTCTTTATAAAATTTTTGGATAATTGATTAGTTTTAAATATATATATATATATACATTATTTCTCCTTAATATTATCAATATTTCGTTAAGTTTCTTTAACTTTTGCTTTCATAATTATTACTTTTTATTTTTAATATTTATTTTCATTTTAACCTTTTTTTTTTTTTTTTTTTTGTTACTATACGAAAAGTTCGGGGACCAATAAACTAGTTTAACCCCGCCCATCCATCTTAAGACTTGGAGGCCTCTGCTCCTTCTTATTCTTATAGATTTTTTAAGTTATACATTTTTTTAACCTTTTCTGATATGATCTCATCTATCTATGTTTGAGAAACAATACATATTGGCATTTTTAAATATATTTTGCCTTGTATAAATTATCATTTCCATTCTTTTTCGTTTTTAGTCTTTGTGATGATGAAATACTACACACACATATACACATATGCATATATAATATTAATTAATAGCGAATAAATTTTATAGACCTCAGATGAGCCTCTTTTTTTTTTTATTTTGCCAAAACCAAATTAATCAATAATCAGTGTGACGTTCGCCGCACATTTCTTGCTGTTCCGTACAGGGTACTGCGACTGCGGTTTGCCCGGATACGTATGTGTTTCTGTGGGTGTAGTTAGGCGGGAGTCTGAAGGCTTGAAACAGGCTACAAATGTTACTAAAATATTAGTTTCCAAAAGAATTGAGTACAACTCCAGGATTTCTAGAATGTGGTTAATGTGGCTGTAATTGCAATTAAACTGCTTAAAATTTCAACTGCGCTCTCAACATTTTAAAAATAATCTGGGCAAGGAAAAAGTTTGTTAATTTTGAGTACTGGTTTAAAAATAAGCTTAGATTTAGGAAAATGACATATATAATTACCCCTTACATAAATGTTTAAGTGATCTCATTGAATTTAATATATATATATATATATATATATATATATATATATATATATATATATATATATATATATATATATATATTATTCTTTCTTGTATATTTTTATTAATTTATTTAAATTAATTATTTAATTAATTTTTTTAGCAACGAATTTTTTATCAGTATTTTTCATTTAATGATTACATCAAATTTTCAAAATATGAAACATTGATTATATTATTGTTTATTGACTATTTTAATTTATTTATTTTTGTACATTTGTGTTTTCATCTTCATCTGTGATTAAACTAAGATGAATTTGTACCAAATTTAATATCCATAAAAATCTGACATAAAAATCTCCATAATGAAATTCATATTTTGTAAAGAATACAGTATTACCGAAAGGAATTTTTAAAAATAAAATGTCTCTATTCTTTTCTGTGTATGTATTTAGATTTTCGAACGTTTAAAGATTTAACTGACTGTTTATATCTCATGACAATGTTGCCATAATATAATTTATTTTTTATCAGAAAAAGGTTTCAAATTTACATTTTTTACTTTCTCATTTTATAGGTATCGTACTTGGGTTACATTTTCGAAATTGAGTTATTATATTTACACATTTTAAGGTCTCATGTTGTGAGGTTGAGACGTCAGAACGTCACCACAGTTGTTTCAATTAAGCTGGATCCAGCAAAGTAGGAAGTGGGGACGGTTAAAATCACTCCGTCGCCAGTGACTCGGTGAAGGTTGAGGTCGGGCTAGTTTTGTGTCGGCAGGGTGCTGCATTACAAGACTTAGATTTTGAATATTAGTTAAATTAGAAGTGATTTTTAAAAGTACGGATTGAAATGTAGTGAAAGGAGGGTGTAGGAAGAAGTATAAAAATAGAGATGGTTTTAGTGGATGGTGGGGATGTTGGAGGATCGTATAGCGGATGTCATGAAGCTTAGTTTGACGGATATTGAGAAGTAGAGTAGTGGAGGTTTAGTGGCGTGAAGTTAAGTAGTGTTGAGTGTTGGTGAGTGTCTACTAGTTTTCGGAAAGTTCAAGCTGGGTCAGAAGGGAATCCTCTGTCCCATAGTGAAGCCGTAGTATTGGAGTACAAGTGCGACCGTCTCTACACCTTCGACTATCTGCTGTGGTGAGATATATAAGATAATTAAATTGTTGATTTATATATTTTTGATTTAGTAATACGCTGACTGAGCTAAGATCTATTTCCAGGCCGCCCTCCCATTAATCTGGTTCAAATAAACTCTTATTGTTTGTTCAATTCACGTCTCTGGTTTTCTTAGTAATCTAAGTATTTAAGTTAAGATGGAGTTTGCAGGAACGCAAACGCCACAATATATTTAAAAATCATGTTTTTTACGGGTGATCTATGCTTGTGTGATTATTTGTTTGTGTGTGTGTGTTTGCGTGTGTGTCTTTTATTATTATACCTAAAAAAATAGTAGCAAGAAATCCAGACTTGACTTTCTACAATTGTATTATATATTGGTGCTTCACTAAGTTTTTTTTTTTTTTTTTTTTTTTTTTTTTTTTTTTTTTCAAGTCATATCACAGATTGTTATGGATAATACATTAACAAAAATGAAGCGGTTGAAAAAAGAAAGCATTTTCTAGAATTTTATAATGTTTTCTAATGAAACGTCTTATGGTTTTATTTTTCAGATTTCTTCAAACTGTATAAGAAATAAAAAAAATATTTTGTATTTACTACGTGTGCTGGATAATAATTTAGATTCGGTTTTACAATCAATATTTTCATATGAATATACATTAATCTAATGGAAAGCTACAATAAGTAACAACATCTACGTACTATCTTATGATAACTGCCGAAAAAGATGATGAATTGAAGAATTTGACATCATTATTTTTTTTTTTATCCTAGCATGCTACGCCCGCTTCGCTGGTCACTAAATTTAAAAGAATTTTCAAAAGAATTGATCACTTTTTGTTTTTTATATCGCATTTTGGGCTTTGTATCATAATTAAAATTCTTTTCAAGGTCAAAAATTCAAAATAACATATTAAAAATGAAATGGAATTAAACATATCTTCCGTTTTGCACTCGTTGTGCAATAACGTTCTATAATTATGTGAATGATTCTCAAGAATGAACCAACAACTGTTTACAAATTTAATGAATTATGTATGGGAAATAAGTATGCAGTAATTTAAAATTTGCACCTCTTAGAACCTCAAAACTGATAATTAAAAAACAAAATTCATTTTTCTTAACATTAGACTCTTATTTTAAGATAAAAGCAATAGAATGATATTGTGTTGTAAAAATTTGCTGCGTAATTATCTTTAAATCTGATAACTTGATTATATAGTGTCAAATGATGACTCATAAAAAAAAAAAAAAAAAAAATTAGGCATTTTTAGAGTTCTTTTAAAAGAGTATAACACTATGCAGTATCTTTTTAAAAAGTTCATCTGTTTTTACTAAAAAAAAATGGCCGACTTCCATCACCAAAGTAGTCAAATCTAAACCAATCAAAATAGGAGTGGTCCGCCCTGATGTGTTCCGCCGACAACAGAATGTGCTGGCACCCGTTTTGCCGGGGCATTCTACTGTTAAAAACGGTAGTTGATGAATTTATTAGAAATTTGTTATTATTATTATTATTATCATTACAATTCATTTTTCCCGAAAAAAAAAAGAAAATTCTTATAAATTTATAACTCAAACATACTTTTATTTATTTACTAAGATTTGTGCGTTCATAACTGGTTTTTCACACACACACACACCAAAGATCTTTGCAACGTGATTGAAACAATTGGAACTTCAAATTAAATTCGCAGTATGTCAAAAACCCTTTATGAAATGCCAACTCTGGGAAATACTTAAAATCAATTTCCTTCTTTTGCTGACAATTTGATTATTTTTTACTCTATTCGAATGAACTTTAGACAAAAGTTGCCCAGTGCATACAGCCTTGAACGAATCTTTTTTATTTATTTATTTATTTTTTGCGCATGCGAAATAAAAATATGTTTACTGCAAATACTCATATCTTAGCAAATATTATAAGTGTGAATTTTATTTTTCAGAATAATGTTTATCTAATATTTTGTCAATTTTTTTTCAAATTTTGTAAGGCTTTATGGAAATCAGTTCTAGTCATAAGCAAAAACTTTCAAAAAAAAAAAAAAAGTAATACATTTTTAAAAAATTATGTCTGCTTAAACAATTGTGCAATTTCTAAAACAAAGCATATAAATAGTGTTTATAGTAAGTGCAGCAACGTGTTAAAGTTGCAAGTTATTTGTAGCGTTTTATGATACAGGGTGATCCAAAGTATTTTTGCTCTTCTTCAATTTGTAGTTGGTCCCCTAATTGCACACCGGACTAAATCGATAGTGTGAAATATGAGTTTTTTAAAGTTCTTTGCATATCTGAAGTTCCGGGCCATTCCACCTAGACTTTTGTTTAGAAAATCGAAAAATATGTATATATAATATTTTATTCACCCACTGTAAAATAATTTACAGCAGAGACATCCGTAAAGAGAGACTATTTTACAGGCAATTCTGTTGTAAACTATTTCTTTTTAATAGCAGAATATTCAAGCACCCTTTTTAGTCAGCTAACTCAGCTGTAAAATCTACAGCTATATTTAACACTGTAGATGTTGTTTTGCCTTTTAAACATTTTTACTGTTATTTGTTTAATTATTTATTTTGAATATCATGCTCAGATTATAAAGGAGGCCTAGTTTTTGAAATATCTGCAATATTTTGGGATGTTTCTTAAGTTATTTTCGCAATTTATAGCGAGAAAATAAATTTTAAGCAATTATAAATTATTCAAATTAATTAAAAATATAATATAAGCTTATTTTCTTGTCACTTATTCAATATTTTTAGCTTGTGAACACGGCTACAGCGCCTAGAATATACAGTGGGCAAGTGCTTATGATCGAATGCTTAAAATACTGCTATTAAAAAAATTAAGCTTCCTAGATGACGCTGCGATCGATTTTTTTGCTGAAATCGAAGAGCTTATTGATATTTCCCCGTTTCGTCTGCTCAGTCACTTGATCCGAGCACATAATTAACCAATAGGGAGTTTTTTCAAGCAATAAACTCGATCACACTGAACTCTGGTGAAAAACTAAATTTTAAGGCACTGATTTGCTGGTCGCTACTTATACCGTGTAATCTAGACGCTGTAATACGGCTTAAAGTTTAAGACGTTTTCTTTATCTTTTTCTTTTCCCTTTTTTGCAATTGTTAGTTATTTTAGAGAATTTACGGTATTCCATTATATATATAAATTATTATTATTCAAATATAATTTTAATGTATTAACATTATCCAAATTTATTTTGTTAATATTATTTGTGTCAAAATTACAAACGATTCATAAAACATAGCATATTTTCCAAATTTTAGACATCTTGTGCAGACTGAAGATGATATTGAAAAACAAAACATGAATAATAACAATATTGACATTTTACAAAAGCATTCCTAGGTTCAAGCAATACTATTTATAGGAACCCATTTTCAATAACACAGGTTCGTTATTTAGGCTCCATTTTAATAGACAATAAATATAAGTGTTGCTTAAAAAAAAAAAAAAAAAAAAAGTCACAGATTTTTCACATGTAAAATAGGTACAGTTGTATATTTCACTCTATCTCACGTGTACCATAATAAAATTGTACCAATATCAGATTATATAATACTTAAAATAAAATTAATTTTGCTTAGAAAAAAAAATAATATATGGTAAAATAATAAGATACACAATTTTTAGCTTAACGAAATTCAAACAAGCCTTATAGGTAAATAAGAATATTGACTTCACTTGTGCAAAACACAGCAAATATCAAAGATTTTATAGGGCTACAGTATAAGCTAGAGAAGACTATTTCAGAAATAATTAGAAGCATTCATTCTGTATTGAAATTTGATAACTTTATTATTTATTTAAAACCCTTTCAGCGTTCGCCGTTTTTCGGTATGTCTGTTTAATGATTCATAAAATGAATACTATGCACAGTATAAATATGACAATTTAATACTGTATACTACACATGTTTATTAATCTCATTTTCTTGAAAAAAGCAACATATATTTCAAAATTTAGCTACACCAGCCTTTTATTTTAACTATGCATACCGGAAAAAGACGGGCTTAACGATTTAGGGTTAAATATTTGATTTCTTTACATACCATAAAATAAAAGGAAGCATTACTGGTTTTGATAGAGCGTGGGTTGATAGAGTGCAAAATACACGTGCTACCTTGGAGGCAAAAGCCAAGTGGGCAAGTGGGGTATTGTAAGTGGAGTGATTGTAAATCGGGTATCTATAATGTCCCTTGTAATAATTGCCATTAGTCTTACATAGACCAGACTAAAAGAAATCCTGAATGTCGTTTACGTGAGCATTCTTGGTATGTCACTAAATAAGAACCATTAACTTCCATTACGAAACATATAGTTTACAATCTGACCATAGTTTTTATTTTCAACAAGCCAAAATTATATTTATGCCAAATGTGTTGCTGAGTTAGATTTCCTGAAAAATTTAGCTACCTATCTTAATCGTGATAAAAGTGTTAATGAAAAATTCGATTCCGCATTGCTGTCTTCAGCTTGGAAAAACTTGTTTAGCTCCATTAAATTCAAATTATAAATTTTATATAAATAAACAAATAAATAAAATAAAATTAATTAATTAAATTAATAATAATTTATAAAAATCCGTTTTATTTATATATTTATTCTTTTATTCTTTTATTTTTTTTATATTTGTTTCTTTTGTCTCCATTTTTTTGTTTTTGGGTACCCCTCTGTTCATTTGATGCATGCAACTATCCTATTGACTGGTTCTGTTGCTCATCCCCCTTGAGTTTTACCTTGTCTTTCAGTCTTGCCTTTGCATCTAAGGTCGTAGCACACGTTTGTGCATCTGAAGAACAAATTCCACATCCTTTTGAATCCCGTAGTGCTTCCATTTTTTAAGGTGCATAAAGAAGTTTTTATATTTAAATATTTATTGTACACCAGTTCTTTCATTTATAATTGATAACTTTAATATTTATCATTAAAAGATTTAATTTAGTATAAAAAAATATTAATAAAGAAATGATTAAAAAAAACTGTTTTTCAATGTCGGTAATTAAAAACTGAAGGAAAAAAAAAAAAAAAAACATTGTTTACAGTTCAATTCGAAAACAAAGAAGCTGAACTAGATAAAAAATTGATGATAATAGACTGTGGAATATTGGATATTTACTCTTCGAAATACAATAGAGTTATTCATTCAGGTATCCGTGGAAATACTAATCCAAAGATTTTGAATAAACAATCATTTAGATAGAAAACACGATAATTTATCTTATTACAATAACACAAGAGATAATGATCTATCAAAGGAAATAATTTATTATCTAAAATATCTCTTTTGTGCTTTTAAGTAAGGTTTTTTTATTGTTTTCAAAATGCATCAATGCATTCACTCTTTATTGCTATAATTATTTGATAAAGGAAAGCTTCCGACTAGTAGAATTATTACCCTGAATAGTTTATTATGTTTTGTCAGACGAGTTTATTAGACTACAATAATTTATCAATCATATATTTTGTTTCGCGTAGGTTTAAAATGTTATTTTTACTTTAAACTATAGGATTAAATAAAAACTTTAAGAATCAATTTAATATATTAACAAATATATTAGTGAAATTATTTTTTTAATATATTTTATTAAAGCAATTTTAGTTGAAAAAAAAATTAATAATTGTATATTTAGTCTCCTATTTTTAAATTGTCAAGGAAAATTTTGCAGTTCTTGTTTTAAGAAACAAATATTTAAATTTTACATTTAAATTCAAAAAACAAATTTTTAGGTTTAAGTAATTCATAACCAGTGTTGGGCATAATTGATTAAAAAGTAATTGAATTACAATTGAATTACAATTAAATTACAATTATTTTACTGTCAATCAATTAAAAAGCACTTGATTACAAATAAATTGAATTACTTATTCAATAACTTGACTTACTTATCCAATTTATTTGTAATCAGTTACTTAATAATCGATTGACAGTAAAATAATTATAATTTAATTGTAATTGAATTGTAATTCAATTACTTTTTAATCAATTATGCCCAACACTGTTCATAACATAGTACTAATTAAAACAAAATACATCATCAGAAAAATATCTGAAATTTTTAAAATGTGACAGTTTGAAATATAGTAGTATGTTTAAAGAAATCTAACTTATATTTTTAGGTCTATTAAATCATATTTTTATCAATTTACACAAAACATATAAAAGGGTTTAATTAATATATTAGTTAATATATTTTAATTAATTTGCATTTATAAGAGTGAGTAATTCAAACTTTATAAAGACAAATACATATAAAACTTTTTAACATTATATATTTCTTTTCTACAATAATTCGTACAGTATTTTGAAATATACCTAAGAGGAATACTCAAATAATTAAAATTTGTTTATATAAAAGGTAACAAACCACTTTAAAACACGTAGATACAATATTTTTATTAAAACTACACAAAGCTTTTCACCATTATAATAATAACATCATCAGGTGTAATTGCGTTACATAGAACCAGCAATATATAAATAAAGAAGTTCAAATGGTTTAAAGTTACGGTTACAAAAAATAAATAAATAAATAAATAAATAAATAAATAAAGTTACAGTTACAATAAAAAATTTTCATTTCAATATCATTTTCAGTATTTTTTTTTCTCTCTATGAGCACAACGCGTGCCATTTTTTATGAAGTGGGGCAGCATCCTTGGAGTTAATAACTTTATTGTACTTGAAATGAAAAAAATTTAATGTAACTGTAACTTAAAAAAATTTTTTTATTGCAACCGTAACTTTAAACCATTTGAACTTCTTTATTTATATATTGCTGGTTCTATGTCACGCAATTACACCTGATGATACTATTATTATAATGGCGAAAAGCTTTGTGTAGTTTTTAATACAAATATTGTATCTACGTGTTTTAAAGTGGTTTGTTACCTTTTATATATTATTTATACATGTGAAATGTTTTAAAATTTTAAACTTTTAATAGTTTTTAATCTTAATAATAAAATTTGTTTATATTACAAGTGTAAATATTATTTCATTCAATAAATTGCAATATATGTAATTTAGATTAACATTTAATTTATTCATTCCTTTTAAATAATTGCACTCTATAAGTGATCAGAAAAGAAAAAGATCCTATGAGTTACATTTAAGCAGAATTACTTACTTTGTAACTTTCTTAAAGTCGAAACTGTATACATTTGTGCATTAAGCTATTATTCATACGTAAAACGCACTTATTATTAAAACAATATTACATTTTAGGTAACATTTTAAAAAATAAGCTCTTTTGAATTAGACGTAAAATACGTTAGTCAGCATGTTTTTAAATTATAAACTGTAGAAGACGAAATTTGTTGTTAGCATTAATTAAGTATAGCTAATTAAACAGACATAAATGCTAACTTTAAGACATAAAATTTTCTACCTTAATTATTTAAAATTACTGTAGATATTCCGTTATGCTGTAAAAGTTGAAAGACTTACACATTGCCCAAAGGATTAGAGACGTTTCGGAAAATTTTACCTAGTTTAATAAATGAAAATCTCTGAATAAGCTTATTATCTTAAGTAATGACATAAATTATAATTTTAAACACACATATAGAATAAATATTTAAAACTTATTTCAGTATTACTTATGCATATAATTAAAAATTACATGCATAAGTAATTACTTATGCATATAATTAAACATATAATTAAAAATTATGTTTTGAAAAATAATGTAAAATAGTATTATAGGAAATTTTGGAGTGGAAGGCTGATTTTTTATACTAACTATGTGAAAAATACCAGAGCAGGGAATCGAACCCGGGCGTTCCGCTTTACGTGCGGATGCTCAAACCATCGAGCTACTCTGGCTGATTACCAGCTAGGCATTTTTCACATAACATTCGTTGGCAAAGTCACCGAGTTTGCAAACACAGCTGTATCAAGTGACATTATTAATCATGGCACAACTCCAATAGACCATGAAATTTTCAATTTAATTTAGAAATTTATTCATCAAGCCTGAAATGGCCTGAAATTTAGGTCTTTACTCACTTAAAACTATATTTATCGAAAATTTAAAAATTTTGATTAGATTTAGAGATATGGGTAAAAAATGCGTGCGCAAGCGCCATAAAGCTTTTGTCGGTAAAACGCATTGAATGGGGAAAATTGCATTATCTTTACGTTTTAGACATCAGGAAACCCCAGAATATTTTATATGTGTTCATGTGTGGGGTGGAGGTATAAAGAGCATTTTTTTTTTTTTTTTTTTTTTTTTTTTAATTCGACCAGTAAAATGGCTTTACAGAATGCAATTACACTTTGCTCAGGTTCAGGTTTGTATCAAACATAAAATTATATACATTGAATCTTTCAACAATTTAAATAGATTTACAGGCATAGGAACAAAAACCGCTTCTGTAACCAATTAAAAATTATGCATAGGCATTTAGATACGTTAAAATGGCTATATTTGACAAAAACTCGACATTTATTCGTTGTTATTATTATTATTATTATTATTATTTATTTATTTTTTTTATTTATTTATTTATTTATTTATTTATTTTTTTTTTTAAATGTAAACTAGGCATTTTCTTTCGCAGACAATACCTTTCCTCATTTCTGAAAATTATTTTCAAAATTTATAGTTCACTTTAAAAGTTAGATTGTTTTGTATGTAAAACATATTTGATCGCAAGCAATGGTGATTCCAGGTATGATATATATATATATATATATATAAATATGTTCAATAATTCTTTATATAAACAACGTATAGGGTTGTCACAAAGTGGAATTGCATCTAGTATGTTAGCTGATCTATATTTATATTATTATGAACGTAACAATAAATGTACGAATTTTAGATTACTGAGATATATTCATGATATAATTATATTCTATTTGGATAATACAAATCAAGATTTACCTGTTGATAATCCTCATAATCTATCTCTCAGTACCACTGATTTGGAATCTAATGTGATTAAATTCTTGGATTTAAAAATTATTCTTAACCATAATAGCCAATTGGAATTTGATTTGTACGACAAACGTAAAGATTTTCCCTTTAAAGTATTTTTTTTTTTTTACTAATTTTAAAATTTATTTACATAAATCTGCTTTTGTTAATATTCTACTTAATTTTAATCTACGAATAAAACAGTTAGTGTCTGATAATTATAAAAAAAGGCACTTTCGATTTTTTAAAACTTTAGCAATGATAAATGGTTATCCCAAATATTTAACTATAATTATTATTTTTTTTAATGGACTTTTATTCCAACATAATTTTATTTATTTTATTTATTTATTTGTTTATTTATTTATTGGTCTAGAAATTAAACTACTTGATTTTAAATTAAGTTATGTTACGTTATTAATTTGATTATCCAAATGGTCTATCATTATATTTAAATTTATCATGCCTTCCCTATTTTGAGTTATTACGCCTTCCTAATTTTGATTTTTTTTTTTTTTTTCAAATTATAATTCCAGATGGCAGCACTATTCAATTCATAATCTGTAATTCTCTAAATTTTAGTGAAAATATACCTTTTATTTTTTATTTTTTCTTGATTTGGATTATGACTTCACTTTATTTCCTCCATGATTTCTAGTCATTACTGTGCTGTGATTAACTGTACTTTTAATTGCTATCTGGTTATTGAATTTTACATGTGACACTCTCTTTGCATGCATCCTTTAGTTGCCTATTTCTTGACTATTGTATAAGTGATTCTTATATGGAAATTTTACTACATTTGTTAGTGATCTGGATTTCATAATTCTTTTATGTTTATTTCTTTTTGTGGTGAGTCCATTTTGAAATTCATTTTAGTTTGAAATTTGTTTTTTCTTGTTTTGGCTCCAAAGAATGTTTCAGTCCCGGATCAAAGATATATTTAGCTGTTGCTCTCTTTGAGACAGAAAAACATTATTTTTGCATATTTGTGTTCTACCAGGCCCTCGATAACTTTAGAGTGCAAACATGTATTTATCTATTTCAAATTTATACCATTTTTGTTTGATTTGGTGGTCTTTGTTTCCGATCAATTTAATTTTTTGAATACTGATAATATTTATTAATCCTTGAATTTCACTGATTGATTATTAATATATATATATATTAGTAGTAGTACACTGTTAAAACTGATGGTGACAAATCGGTGCCATTTGGCCCCTTAGGGCTTGAAAATGTGATTGGAGTGTCAATTTGTGTCTCAGTAGGTGATTAGAGCTAATTAAAATTCCATGCTCTAGATATTAGGCACCCTGAAGAGTGACCAGCCGGATCACAAAAGTTTAATGGCGGCGTACATGAAGATACAAGGGTAGAAGTTCAGAACAAGAGTTTTTTCTTGCAATCGGTGGTAAGTTCACTAATGATTATTCTATGTAAGTTCACTAATGATTATTGTTTATTTTACTGTTATTCCCATTGTCATGTATTTTTTTCGTACAAAAATTTATTCAGAAATAGTCATAAGCAATTTCCCTAAGCGTAGAATTTTTACGTCCGATACAAAAATTAAGCAATATGCGTGAAATAAATTACTAGTGTAAAGTTATTAATTTTATTAATATATTTAGTAAATTAAATAAATAAATTATTTCATATATTATACGAACGAAATTAGGTTCTAATTTTAATTATTTGTTATTTATTTATTTATATTTATTTATAAGAACATTACGCATAAAACTAATACCATAACGTTAGTTTTATGCATACAAATTCTTCTTACTACCCCAAAATCCTGATATATTTTTACATAACGGTTTTTTTTTTTTTATGTTACTTAAGCATGTTTAAGAAGTTTTATGTAAGGGTTTTATAAATTAAATTAATTTTCTGTGGTTTTTAAACCGTTTACTTTAAAAAATATAAATGACTACTGAAACAGCCTCTTCCTCCCTTTGTTTTCCTGAAGTAATAATTTTACATTCATTTACACTTTTATTTTGTGAGATTGTAAATAAATAATTTCATATATGCAGGGGAGTTGAAGAATAAATTATTCAAAGTAAATTTGTCTGTTTGTGGGGGTTAAAGCTAATTGACTACATTAGAATCCTAGGCTTATGACTAGAATGCCCTCCGTGGGAAGTCTTTCTAAAGGGTCCTAGCTCATATTTACGTGAATTTCAGATAAAACCACGGGAAACTGCACAAAAAAAAAACGTTTCTTTTCAGTGTAGTAGGCTATGTCATCTATTGATTGTCTTCCTATACAAGTATAACATAGGTCTGTTTTGTACATCTTTCGGTTTTAAGTAACATTTCTTGAGAAAAAAATATCCACGTATTTCAGTTGATCTCATATTTCTGTATCTTATAAGTAGTTTAACTGTATTTATGTTTTCTGCTTTTTCTGCGAAAATTTCGTGTCTTGCTAAAATGCGACGATAGTCAAAATGCTATTATATATATATATATATATATATACATATACGTAAATTAATTATTTTACAAATATAAATCATAAAAATGATGTTAGAAAAATGTATATTTTACAAAAGATAAATACAATTTAAAATTTTCCTTTATATGCAACCATTTTCTTCTAAAAATCTGCTTTTTTGAAAGAAATTGCATTAGTTAGTTGGTTATGATACTGTATATACTTAAAAACCTAATATTAATTTTTAAGCTAAAGTAAAATTACTATACATATATAACTTTATTTTGTTACATCTGTAGTGTAGAAGAAGTAACAGAAGTGGTTTTTGAATTATTAAAATATTTTGATTCTTACAATATACATATAAGCACTATTAATAATATTCTTGTATTATCCTATCATATGAAATTTAATTATTAAAGGTCTTACACAAAATTTAACATTAAATAAAACTTTTTTATCAGATGAACAAAAATGTTAAAATTATTTCAAGTTCTATGAAAAAGCTTAAGACGGTAATTTCGGTTTCAAACGCATAAAATAGCATATTTTCTCTTTCTCTCTCTTTTAATATAATAAATAAATGTGTTTGTTCAAACTTTTGATCATGTAAAAGAGACATTTAAACAATATTTTGTAAAATTTTCATTAAACATTTTCGAAAACGCGGCCGGTGGGTTCTGGTTTCTAGAGATTCTTCAGAAAAGTGTCGAACACGATTTCTCAAAAATTAATTCACAGATTTTAATGAAATTTTGTACACATTTTCAGAATAGGAATGTCTGGTGTTTGAACAAGGAATTATTTTTTATAAATTTAATTTTTGGCAGCGTTTCATGCAGAAATATTTTCAATACATTTTACCCCTAACAGCACATCTTCTCCAAACAACATCCTCAGAATGTCTTTTGGATGACATCTCTGGACATCCTATTGACATCCACAGGATGTATTAGGGACAAGTGTGTTGTTAAAGACGTTTAACCTTATAGAACTAATTTTAATCAAATAGGAGGAAAATTAATTCGTTCAAGATCTAATGAATTCTATTTTGTAGAAATATGCAAAATTTCAATAATATGGGTGTATTAGTTTTTGAAAACTCGTGTGCTCTGCTTTAATGAAAGGTCTCTTAAAACAAGGTTCTAAAGGCTGATTTTTTCAATTTTTTTAATAAAAATTGTATAAAATATTGTTTAAATGTAGCTCTTTTATATGCTCAAAATTTTTTATAAAAAATGTATTTATTATACTTAAACTTAGATAATATGTTTTATTTAAGCCTTTGAAACAATATATCGCCTTAAAATTTATGTATATTGTATAGAATTCTTAAAAATATATGTGATGGAAAAGAATCCCCGTTGTATTTACATTATACAGTTTTCATTTCCTTAATACAGATGTTGCATGTAATATACATTTTAAAGTAGCATAGCAGTACACAGCCAGTTCTATGAATATATAATTTAACCTATTAACAAATATGTATAAATGTTCTAAAAAACCAAAATATTAAATATTAATGAAAGTTTATTTGATTGTTTAATAAATATTTATCGTTTCAATAAAGATGGATACTAATTATGTTTTGTAACACTTTCGTATATTAATTATTTAAATTGACTTTAGAGAAATTATTTATGCAGAAATGTTGCCAGACTTTAATTCCATACAAAGGTTTCAGGACAGTTTTATTGACTGTTATTTAATTACATGTCTTCATAAAATATAATTAAGTATAGCAATTACTCTAATTACTAAGCTGTAACTAAATTTCAGGAATAATATTATATTCAAATGAATATGAGTTGTGCACTGTTATTTGATTTTCAACGAATAAAGCATAGAAATAATTATATCAATTATTTTCAAAGGTCATACTTTTAAATTTTAAGAGTTTTTACTTTAATTTAGTTTAAATTGTTTAGTTTAAATCTTTTTATTTTTTGCTCTTAATAAATTTTAACTCTATATTTTTTCCAATTTTAACTCTTTTACAGTACATGGAGTGCAAAACAAACTTATTTATGTAAAATATTATTACGTACGTTTTAATTATGAAATGTATATATATTGAATTATGCTTATATCTGCATGAATAGTTTTTAAATCTTTAAATATATTTATCTATAGATTAAAGCTACTCTTTAAAGTACTACAAAAATACATGGTTACACATTATAGAGGGTATTTAACTTCCGTTTGCATGAAATGTAACTGAAATAGCTTTAAAAAAAGTTAGAGTAGTTCGAAACTTGATTATGATAAGGAGCGTAACAATATCACTATTTTTTTATCAAAAATTCTTCACTTATTTTGGACATAAATCACGTGATTTAATTAGAAAATGGTTATTATTAGAAAATACGCTTGTTTGATAATCTAATTTGCGCAGATTTAAAGAGACATTAATCTATTTTATAGAGCCTAATTGTATTATCTCAACAATGTATTTCTCTCAGTTATGTGTAAAATATTTTGTTAAATTACAGCACAGTAGTATTAGGTCTTTTAAACTTTGTAACAGAATTCAAAATTCAGAATTTATTACGTGAAATATTACATAAACATTTATAAAAGGTGAAATTCCCTATGCATTTAACTAAATTGAGGTCGTTATAATATATATATATATATATATATATATATATATATATACATATTGATAAAGTATTGTGTCAGTTTATCATTCGCGTGTAAATCAGTTTATGAGGATGGCTGACAAAATAATGTGAACACTTTCGCGTTTTTACGTTTTATAAATATCTTATTCTTTAGGAATCATCTTGAAACTTTGGTAGCAAAGAAACAGTGTAAAGAACATGTTATACCTCATATTTTTCAGTAAAAGTTGTGTCATGAAAAGGAAAAGGGGACCAGTAAAACATTAAACAAAACTCAAAATATTTTGGATCACCCTGTGTAATTCTTTAAGTGCGTTTTGGCTGTAGCATGTAAGTATGAGAACTTTCTTCGTTATCTGTATAAATGTTTATTTGGATACCAGATGTATATTCATGGAGATATAACGGTTTCTTAAAAAAATTGCAAAAACAATTTCCACTTTTTTAATTATAACACGTAGGGTATTAGACTCAGTGCAAAACCATTTTCAGGAAATATGGCATACTACGTTAGACACAGCATACAGCAATCAGAATGCAAAAATGTTAAATATCTTACGAAATACGAGCACTTTTACTAAATAATTTTTAACTACGCATGCACAAGCTTTATAAAGATTTCATTTGCATAATTTAATAGCCAAAAGTATGAAGCGACTTATATGAAAACCAAAGACAATTATTGTGTAAATTCAAAACGTTACGAGAGATAGCACAAACATAATTTAACTTCTTCTTCTAAAAAAAAAAAAAAAAAAAAAAAAAAAAAGAAAGATGTTAGAGGGGGGGGGGGGGGGTTGTCAATATTTATTTACATTCAGCAGAAACACTGTGATATCGCTGGACATTGTTTGAATCAAAATAAAAATGTGAGTAAAACCACTTATAGATTAGCTCTTATTTTGAGGGAACTACAATTCTGTTCTTCCAATATAGTTCGAGACTGAGCTTCCAAAGGAAACTCAACATCTTTTTTAAAAGTTTTAATATTTGGTGAAACAATTGAGCCCACAATCGTATGCTGAAACCTATGCTAAACTGCAGTGTAGTTCCCACCAATTCGTGTAAGAAAGAAGTAGAAGGAAAGCAGGAGCATAGGGAAATTACACTGTGTTTAGTATCGATGAGTTTACACCGCTCACGTTCGCTCGCTTTGTGTCCTAGTGCTGAATCGTCGCTCCAGTGTAATGATGTGTCGACGCCAACGGTACATCAGTTCAGAGTAAAAAATAAAACAAGTTTGAGGACGTCAGATTTAAGTGAATGTTTTATATAGTGTTATGGTGTATAATCCCGTACTGGTTACTATATATATTCATACACAGAATTTTAATTTCTATATTCAAGTAAATTAAAAAAAAAGGGGGGGGGGGTGTCTTGATTAATGGCTACAAAAAAACTTTTCCTGACGACCAGCTATTATTATTATTATTTTTTTTTTTTATTTTTTTTCAAATTCCTGGAGCCTTGCACATATATATATGAGTGTGTGTATGCAGATAGATAGATAGATTACAGTTTTAAATTGTTTTTATAAAATAGAGAATTTTTATTCAATTTTGACAAAAATTAAGAACTGGCTGTAAGTAGAGATTATGAGTTCACTGACAATAAAAAAAAAAAAAAAAAAAAAAATTAAAAATGTTGGATTAAGCTGAAGGTTAAAGATTATAAAGAAAAACTAACATTTAATTTAATGAAGACCAGCTCTGGTTGGCATTTTAGGATTTTCGTGCTACCTTTCTACCAACCGAAAATTAGAGATATTTTAGAGAAATAATATTATTTTAAATTGAAGATCATGAGGTTTTATAATGTTAATTTACACTTTTGTTCACGCTTGTTTTAAAAATCGACTATATAAGAATACAATGGTCAGAAATCGATAAATAAGATATCTCAGTCGAAGAATATCGGCTTCTTAAGACGTAAGTGACAAGTACGACTTCTTGCCAGAGCAAATTAGAATTAAAGAAATTTATTTAGCTTTCAACTCCAAAAGCTTTAAAATATATATTCACACAATCTTAAAACAACGAAGGATTTTTTTTTTCCTTACACAATAACTAAAATAAAATTAGCTATTTTATTTTATTTTATTTATTTTTTATTTGTTTATTTTTTACAGATGATATTACGCATTTCTTTTCCATGAAAATAGTTATTTAAAATTTTTATATATATAACATTTACTAAAAATATTACGCTGAAACTTAATATCATTTCTAAATTTATTAATATCATTACCCGTGTAACTTGTGTTTCTGATATTTTGAAATATAACTTGAAGATCGTGAGTTTAATTCCTGACATTCACTCCTTGATATCATTTCCTTAATTTTTCTAGTCAGTCCTGAAAATATAGATTTCAAAATAAGTTAGTTATAATAAATTTAATTTATCCTAATAGCGTTTTTTTTTCCCTCTTGCTCTGAACTTAAACTTTTCAAATTGTTTTTAACTGCAATCTTTAGATTGCTTAAACTAATTCCCATGTTTAAAGAAAGGATTTCTTTTAAGGAAATGGTTGTATGAGCTACATGAAAAGGAAGAGTAAGAAAATGTTTTATAACCCTGCCGATGCATACTTGCAAACATTTTTTAATGGCAACCACTTCTGGGAAAACACTTACCGTACATCTTTACTATATCTATATATGAATATACAATAAGTTTTGCAAATAAAATGTATGCCTGCATTTTTAGTGTTTTTTAAGTTCATTATTATATTGTACGTTTAATTGTCAGAACGGTGTCAGCATCACATTCAGTGTCTTTTATTCACAGTAAAGTAGTTTTTTTTTTTTTTTTTTTTTTTTTTTTTTTTTTTTTTTAGCGCCCTTTTTTTTTCTTGTATACATAGGCATTCAATCATATGTTAATATATACATATGTATTTAAATAATGTTGTATAATACCTGCATTTATATATGTAAAACATGCATAAGATACGCCCATTGATCTTATTTTAGTATACATAATTTTGTATGAAATCCAAAGCATGTTTCATCTTGCATTTAACTTATTCCAGTGGCAGACAAAATTAAGGCATATCGATATAAATTCATGAGTGCACCGATTCAATTTCTTTTCATGCAATAATAAGTAATGAATTCCTGTGTGATTCAATTTAGTTTAGAACGGTGTTCAATCTTAAAATTACACTAAATTCTCCAATATGTATTTACTTGGAAGGATCTCTCCTAATTAAGCGTATTAAATACAGTTCTTTCATTTATGAATTTCATTGATTAACCATTTATTAAACAGATGGAGCGGTTCTAAAATTAGTATATAATAATAGATAAACTTTTTTATGTAAACATATTTATTAGAAATTTCTATTTTATCGTATTAAATTATTAAATCTAAATAGAACAATTAACCTTGAATTAATAATAAATTTCATATAATAGCAATTGTATTAAATTTCAATTTGATGGCAAACTTCTGCGAAACTAAATTATAAACCTACTCAATTTTATAACATCTAACAAAGTTTATTGTCGATTTTATGATTAATAATTCAATTTAAATAAATATGGTTTAATGTTAAAATTTCATGTTTTTTTAATAGTCAAGCATAATATATATATATATATGTACTATATAGCTTACCAATGATTTGTTAAAAATAATATGCATATAAGTTTCGAATATAATTTTAAACAACATTAATGTAAAATAAAGGAGAATCAGATTTTTTTTTTTTTTTACGGGAGAGCATTTAAAAAATTCTTAAAAGAAAAAAAATAATAATTTAAATATGTTTAAAAAAAAATTATTATAGTATATTATGTTCATTTATGTCATGCACTTAATATTGTTATATTTAAACGCACTTAATACACAATTTAATAGCTGTGAGAACATAATATAGAAAAACGAATCGAAACTCTTACCATTCCATTAATTTCCATATCTCGCTTTCTGAGGTTACAGTGGGTAGCAAAATTATTGAAGCGCTAACAATAATTTGTAATTAAAAGATGTGTACCTAATACTTTTTTCTTAAGAAAATTTTTGCCGAGTGATGGTCTTAGTTTGTATGCTGTTTACAAAAAAGTAAACTGATGATAAAAATAAGCGATCAAATAAATAAATAAATAAATAATATAAAATCGCTCTAGGTCTTCACATGCAGTTCAGTCTTGGTTCATATTAGGCATAGGCTGGTTCATATTGGGTTCAGCTTGATTTCGGATTTGGAAGCAGTCCAGTATGGTTCGTTTATGGTTGATTGATTGATTGGGTTTAACATAGCACTAGTACTGCGCTATGGTAATTGGCGACAGTCTCGTACGCACCCCTAAGGGTGGTACGGAGACATGCCATCAAAATTTTTATCTCCACGGAGTCCAATACGTTTGAAGTTTTTTTCTTTTTCCTGTTCGTGATACTTATTGGAGTTAATACATGCAAAGTGTAGTATTAAGGAGCATGATCAACTTTGGTATCTGGTATGTTCTTTTTTAAAGAATGGGTAACATGAATTAAATTATTATTTTGTAGTTAAATGAAGCTGTTACCCAGTGACTTTTAGTAAATTTTCAGGCATTGAAATTCTTTATTGTTCCTATTTAAGTAAATAATATAGGACATTTATATTTTATGAGTCGTAAAGGAAATTATTCCGATTTCTCCCCTAAATAAAGAATTTGAATTAATGTTTTATGTTAAATTTGAAAACTATTCCTCTGCTCCATTAATTTATTATACAGCAGTTACAGAAAGGTAAAAGGAAGGTGCACAAGATAAAACTTCACATTAATGCCTATCCTCAAACTTGAAGAATAAAAATAAAATATAAAAGTCAAATGAAAATAATTTCTTAAATGGAGTCTGTGTTATGAATTATTTTATTATAAATCCTTAAGCTGTATTTATAAGAAAAGGGGCTATTTCTGATTTTATCTTTTCTTCTTCTTCTTCTTTCTTTCTTTCTTTTTTTTTTTTTTTTTCGTTTCTTTAAACCACGATCATTCAGAGTGATGTTATAAGTTTGAAGCCTATATCTTACTATGTTTTTGTCTGTAGAACTGTAGCTGCTAAACAAATGGACTGGTTTTATACTTTTTTCTTCTTTTTAAACCGATAGCTCAGATTTTATGAGGATGGCTCTTAGCTAATTTCAACAAATATCTTATTGATATAATTTATTTAATTATTCAAATGTGTTTTCCCAGGCTATATTGCATATATATCTTAAATGTGAAGCTAGCAATCTCCGAACATTTATATTATGCAAGGATCATAATGCAGGGGTCACAGAGTTCCTATACTTTTAGGATTATTTTATTATACTTTTGCCAGAATTTTTAGAAAGAAAACTTTCTTGAAAGTTTTTATGCTGTTTTAGTATGAAAGACTTAAGAAAAATTTTATTTTTGAAAATTGTGGTAAGAGTATAATAAAACAATCGTAAAAATATATTGGAAAGCTGCGACCCCTGCATAATGTCCTATTTTCTTCCTACCACAATTTTTTGCAATCCGTTTTTTCTTTATTTAATTGCAGAAGATCCGAAAATTCTGGAGATTAAATACAGAAAAAAGATTGTAAAAATTAGTGGTATGAAAACCGTTTGACGCTATTAACCCTGACCATGTTAGATTATATCTTACGATACATTTTTTTTCTTTCGATTAAAGTATAAAAATGCATTTTCAGAATTAGGGAATTTTAAACCGATCTTGATAAAAGTTAGAAAATTTTGTATGAATAAGAAGTTTGAGTTCACATTTCAAAGATCTCGTAATTTGATTATAAATCAGATATTTAATACACCTTTCTTTTAATCAATTAAAATGCGATGTTTTGACACCACACATTGCAGTAGTATGTTAAAATTTACAGGCAGTGAATCTTTTAACTCCAAAATTATATTTAATAATAAGAATTTATTTTATATTTTTTATTATTATAATAGTATAAAACGATTTTTTTTTTTTTTAATCGGAAGTGTTTGATAAATTTTGATAACTATTAAAATATGTCTAGAAGTACGGATTATAAATTCGCAGTCGAAAGATTTCTTTGATTTGACATTTTATAATTTGCGAATTTGCGAATTTGCAAATTTCTCTCTGAGAATTGCAGATTTTATTGATAAATAACATTTAGTTTAATTCATACTCGGAGCTTTGATTTTGTTAAGCTTTTCACTTATTTCAGCGTCAAAATTAAACTTGATTCTATCGTTTACAGTTGATTTTTCTTAACGCGAAATCTTTCTGTCCACTTGAATCTTATATTTTTTAAAATAACAAATTTCAGAAATTTTTTCTATTAATTGAAAATATAATTTTTAATTTATTATTTTTATGCTTATATCAGTAAATAAGTCTGTTTAACGTGAACTTAAAAATTAATTCTTACAACAAATTTGGGACCACTATTAGCTGAAAGGGATAATGATATTACAGAAAATATCACAATCAATTACATGCAGAATGTGGAATGTTAATTTAGGAATCCGAAAGGCTGTAATTACAACTCTCGCTTTCTAAACAACTTTGGCAATTTATAAATAAAACAGCTTAACGTGGCCAGTACATCCTTGTGATACATTCTTCATTGTCTTATGTTGCTAAACAAAGCTTTAAACTGTATGTTAAAGACTAAATATGATTAAAAAAAATGTATATATGAAATTATTTTTAAAAAAATGACCAATTTTAGGCCCCTTTTAAAAATATTTGAATAAATATTTAAATTAACATTATAGTTAAGTATTAGAAGTTTTGATCAACTTGATGGGCCTATAAATTTTCAATTAAAAGTTTTTTTTTAATTAAAGTTTTAAATAAAAGTTTTAAAGTTTTTTTAATTAATAAAGTTTTTTTTTCAATTAAAATTTTATTTAAAATTTCAAAATTCGTAATTTTTGCTGCACTGAAATCAAGTATGTTTGGTGATTTTTATTGATTGTATTCATCCTTCAGTCAAGACACAGACATGAATGGTACTATAAAATTGAAGCTTGTGTATTTCGGTGTGTCTGTAAATAGGACTGCAACGAACTGTAAATAGGACTATACGAACAAATTTTAACTTAATTTTTTAATTAAAATTACATTTTTTGAGGAAGTTTCTTAGGTATTACTGATAAAAAAGTATTTGGTAGATTTTTTTTAAATTTAAATAAAATGTATTTCTTCTGGCCACTTTACATTGATATTTTAATAATAATTTCTCGCTAGTAATCTTACAATTCCCAAATTACGTAAGATAGAAACTCTGATCTAACAATCTTTGGAATTTTAAATCATATTACGTTATAAATAAATTTTCTTAAAACCTAAAATCTCTCTTAAAAAAAAAAAAAAAAAAACCGTATTTTCTACTGATATTGCCAAAAGTAAAAAAAATTGGCTATAAATTGTAGTTATGAGTCACAGTCAAAAAATCTCTAAATTCAGTTGAAAATTGGATATTTTTTAGAGATTTTGCAAAATTACCTTACACAGTTTTTTTTTTTTTTTTTTTTTTTTTTTTAAAAAGATAATTTGCTTTTATAATTTAAATTTATTTGCAATGATCTGAGAGCTGTCTATCTTCGAACTTCTAATCCGTGTGAGATTATATTTCACACATACCTATATATGTATATATATATATACGAGAGAGTGCTGCGCATTTTTTATTGAGATAAAATAAAAAATGACTTAATATACTGAATTTGAGCACAAACTTCAAAGTTTTCAGAATTCGATTAAAAAACGAAGATTCCAAAGAAAAAGAAATATATACAACTTACTTTAAGACCGGACTTGAATTGACAGTTTATAGTTTTCGAACTAAACTTCTTCCAATGGAAGTTTAGAGATTTTATAGAAAAATACAATTTTACACATAAAATTTTTTTTTTGCAGAATGCGAGGACCAAATTTGCCTTTTAAGAAATACGTCAATCAGGAATTTCTGGAGAAATCTCAATGGTACACAATAAGCTCTCTAAATCCTAGATCCCAGACTTTTGCCAGGAAAATTTTGCTTTAATCAAAATTCAATTTAATACTTAGAATTCATTAAACAGTATAGTAGCACAATTTTAAACAACAAATAGATTGGTTTTAAATTTTTTATATGAAGATTAAAATATAATTTATTTAATTATTTACGAAGAATGTTATGCATTTGTTTTTCATTACAAAAAATATATATGTATATCTAAAAATTTTGTATTTATATTTTCATTGAGAAATAAGGTACCTGTACCCAATATGGACACCCTAAGGAAAATGTATTTTTTCACCCCCGTGTACACGTCATAGGACTCCAAAAATGTATGACCACTATCCCTGCACTATTGACTAACATTATTGAAATTAGCGACCTTGTAATTATTCTGGTTTAATTTAAATGATAAAAACAAAAAAAATGTTTATAAGTGTCCATATAAGGAACCACCTGTCCCTATTAGGGACAGGTGGCTCCGTATTAATTTTAGAGGAGAGGGGATAAAAAAAAAAATATATTAAAGTATTGCGGTGAAGGGGGGGGCAGTAATTATCTTCAGAACATGCACTTTAGAAGGCATGGGGGGGGACATTTTCGGTTGTAGCTCTTCGAAGATCCACGCAAAGCACCTCAGTTATAAAAAATATTATGAAATAATATAGTTGCTTTTGCTTAGCATTATTGCATCTGTCTGCAGAATTTACATCTGTTATTACTCAGTCCTCACAGGATGGACAAATAAAAACTTCTTCATCATGGGTGCTAAGTCCCACACAGTCCTCATGGACATATCTGCCGCATTTGATGCATGGCCGCATGTCTGCAACTGCATCAATACTGCATAAAAAACAGTATCAGCTCTACTTTGTTGAGGAAGTGATACTGCTGGTACCTGCGATTTCGCCAACAGATACCCTACTGAGGGGAGGCTTATTTTGATTTTTTTGCGAGGGCTTTTTGGAGGATTTTTTTCTTGGAGGAGGCTTCTTGGAGGATTGTTCAGATGGCATCTTGTTGAACAAGGATTTTACCCCTTTGATGCCTTTTAAGTTTATCGCCTGGCGACGTTGTGTCTTCTTCCTTCTTACAGTTGGAGTTGATAACACGCTGGTGAAAGAATTTTCCATCGAAAATGATCTCGTAGGTGATGAAGGTGGGTCAATAACGGGAGAAGGTATGTTGTTAACAAGAGCTTCAACATCTGTACTTCTACTCTTATTTCGTAATGTAATTCATTTATTCATTTTTTGTACGGATACTATAATTAAGATTAAAAAAAATATATAAACATTAATTTATTATGAATTAGCTAAATAAAATAACATTAAACAGATATTTTACAAATTTGTGAATCTGAAGATTCACTTGTTGTACTTCCAATGTAGACATAAGGTGTCCGTATTGGGAATCGGGCGTAGTTTTACTAAATCTTGTACTAAATAAATAAAGAAAACTTTTTTAAGCAATATATGCAACAGCAATTGAAAATATGTTTTATCAGCTTTCTAAAACACTCCACTTTTCAATATTTAAAGTAATTTTACCATATCTAATAAGAATTTAAACTTACCTTTAATTACGATCAGCACACCTCGAAAAAACAAGTTTCCTTCAAATGGCGAACAGCACGCTTTTTTACACTTTCCAGGCTAAATTATCTTTTCAACTGCTTTTCTTCACGGACATGTAGCACTATCTCTCGATCAAATTTGTTATTTTTAAAGATATTAGGGGCGTCCATATTGAGAGTACTGTCCATATTGGGTACAAGTACCTTATTAAACTGAATCCTAACAGTTTTTTAAAAATATTGATATTATCGCACGTAGGTTATAACTTTTACTTTATAAATATATATATATATATATATATAAGAAGAAATACTGGATTCGTGAGAATTTTCGAACTGCAGTTTTTGAAGGATTGACACTTTTCCAGATGTTCTGAATACGATTTAATTACTTTTAGAATATATATATATATTTGTTTGTGTGTTTATCTCAAATATTTTAGGACACTGTATCACACAAACCAATCAACGAAATTTAACCAAACTTGGTATTTAGTTGTACCTTTACCCAAACTGGTTTTAATTACATATGAGGATGAATCGCTCATAAGGCAGGGCTATCATCACATATTTCTAAATTTTTAACGATGCAGTATAGGACGAAATTCCGTATATATATATATATATATATATATATATATATATATATATATAATGAGAGTCATTTTAACGCATAATTGTAAAATCAATACGAATAATTGATGATAGTACTGATAAACTAGAAGTGAGTGCATGTAGGAATACCGTTTCCCCCAACTGGAGTGAAGTACTCTACGAGATTGTGCAAACATGTCATATGGGTATCTCTTAAAAGAACTCGTAAATAATTTTAAAATGAATGGTTGTAATTTAAAACAAAGTTATCGATTTTTTTTCCGCTTTAATGAGAAATAAAAAAAATATATATAGTATATATATATATATATATATATATATATATATATATGAAAAAGTTAATAAATAATTTGTACAGCGTGAATTTGTATAAGATAATATAAAAGAAAGTCCTGTGGTGGCTAAAACATTCTAGTTTAAAATACAAAAATAATGACCCAATCAGATATCTATTTAGTCTTCAAGATATAAATTTTAAAATACGTTATTTACAATAAATTAATAAATTAATTTCATCGAAATAAGGGTTTATTTTTATTCTAAATGGACATATTTTGTAAATTCTTTTGAACTTGAGCCAAAAAATTAATAGATTGTGTTCATCATAAGATTTTCTTCTAAAGTCTGATATTGACCACAATATTTTAGAAGAAATCCTTCTTTTCTTATATACTTTCTTACTTATTTTCCACATCTAATGCAAACTATTTTCATCTCATAAAAGTTTAACATTAAATGTCCAGAAACTGTCAATTTTATGCTCCACAGGCGACATTTTAGATAATGCACTTTGTTTGTCAAGTTTGTTTAAGATTTTTTTTTTTTTTAATAAATATAAAACCATAATTTGTTTTTTTACACTTTTACAAATCTATGATTAAAATTATTGATGAGTACTTTTGGGAAATACAGGGTGTCCGAATAAATATTCTTAATTTGGAGAGGTTGGGACATTGAACAGAAAGCCTAAAGCTAAAAAACGGCAAAACTAAAAAACATGACTCATACACTTTTTTAGAAAAAAATCCCTGAATTATCACGTGGCCTTCATTTGTAGTTCTTGAGTTATCTAGCTAATTCCAACACGTACATTACAGTATTTTCATAGGCACAGTAAAGATAGCAGAGTTTACTGAGACGCGAATATTTTTGCCGTCTTCACATGAAATCGATCTTCATCTGAGAAAAAAGAAGCAATTTTTAAAATCATGTTCTATTCTATACGAATTAACATCTCCTCAGTAAATGCAACCCGTTGAGGTCCATCATTTGGTTTTAGTTGGCACGTGCAAGAGCACATGTGTCGTACGCGTAAAATAAAAATTTTCATCAAAATTTCAGAATTAAGAAAGCAATTTTGTTAAATATCGTTAATATATATTTTTCCATTCGTCTGTTGTAATTAGGGTCATTTGATTCGGATACTCTGAAATCATATAAGAAATTTACTCTTTCGGAGGATATTTCCCTGCATAAGGGGTTGCTTTCTATTTAGCCACTACTATCATATATATATATATGTATATATACAGGGTGTTTATAAAGTCCCGGACCCATTTTGATGTTTAATAACTCATAAAATAATGAAGATATAAACAACCTTATGACATTTATTGATGGAATAACTCATATATTTTCTTTTCAGGTTTGAATATCTTTACTTTTGTAAATATCGTCTGCGCGTGTGGTTAATTTCAGATAATTTCATTTTCCAGTCTAAATATCTGTACTTTTCTAAATATCGTCTGCTTATTAATTGCATTTTTCTCTCTTTTGTTTTTGGAAACTATTGCAATGTTATGTTTACTTTTGATGTGTTTGTTCTATGTAGTTCTTTTGTATGTGATGTTTTATTCGAGCGGATATTAAGGAGAATGCATACACCACAAGAGAAAGCACAGCCTCTGTGGCAATAGCCTCTGTGGATGCCGACATGCTTGCCGCTACCTGGCGTGAAATTGACTATCGACTTGATATTCTCCGTGCGACGAAGGAGCCACACGTGGAAGTTCATTGACAAGGGTCATGAAACTTTTTGAGTCTATCAAACCATTTATGTTATTAATTTTAATCTATCTTTATTATTTTATGAGTTATTAAACATCAAAATGGGTCCGGGACTTTATAAACACCCTGTCCCTGTATATATAAATTTCATAAATATTTGTAAAAAATAATCGTATTTTAAACATTTATACGAAATTTTGTCATGGGCTGTCATGTTAGAAGTTAAGTAAAACAGCATGTCAGCGCCCCATGCATGTGCCACATTACCCTAAATATTCATTTTGGCTAAATTCCATTTATTGGTTTGTGAGATACAGCGCTCCCAAAATTTTGGATACAATCACACAAGCAGACATTTTGATCAAAATGATCGATTTGTTTTCAGGATATCTCGTAACGTGATAATCCAAAACAATAATTCACGAAACTCAAAACAAAAATTTCCCGAATCAAATACTTTCATCTTATGAATAAAAAAGAAAATAATTATAATAATAATAATTATAATTGATTAAAATTTTAAGATATCCGTTTTGAATATTAAGGATATATTTATCTACTTCATAGTCAACACGAGTAAAATTGATTTTAATTCAAAAATCATGCAAGTAATTCAAATAAATTGATTGAGCAAGTGATTTAAGTAAATTTCTTATAGGGTAGAAATAAATCCGTTATATAACAGATACACCAATACTCACTTTTAAAAATATTGCTTTGGCAAATAAATCAATCCCAGGCTCATTACTATAAATGTTTACACCTTGTGAAAAGTTAAAAGGCTCTGAAAAGGGAAATATTTTAATCTGATTTATCACACTCATTTTTAATGTAAAATTAAGCTTTCTGCTATTATGTTAACGTTAATTATAACATAAGGAAAATGACAACTAAGGTGAAATTTCATAAAAGTAAATTATTTTGAATTACCACAAAGTTAAGATGATAGCACGGAATTCGTAATAAATTAAGGCTGAACTTTACACATGGGTAAATCTTTTCTGAAAGTTTAAGTGTATGCTGTCTTCCATAATTACGACATAGAATAGAAATGTGATAATTATGGTTTGAAATATTTGATTTAGTTTTGCATTTTAAAAATTAAATTTAAGTAACGGGAATTTAAATTACATTTTCAAAAATGTTTATGTCACTTTTGACAGAACACTCTACGTTTAAAATTGCTTTTAAAAGACATTTCTTTTCACTAATAATTTAAAGTTATTCAAATATCAATTTTCGTTTGTTAATATATCATAATTTATGATATTATTATTGTCCTGCATTATTATTACAAAAATATTTACATGATTTTTGTTCAGATATTTTACCTTCATTTAATATATAAACATGAAAACAACTGATGCTTTTTATGTTTAGTAATACTTTTTACGTTAAGTAAAACTTTTTATAATATATATATATATATATTGTATATATATATACATATATTAATATTTTCTTCTAACTGAATTAAATTTAACAAATTATGTACTACTTTAAAATCGCTTTTATTCTATTAATTTGCATAAATGCAATATTCTACAATAAATTAAAAATAAAACATGAAAACCAGCTCGAAAAATTACAAACTTTGAAAATCTTGTCTTTCATTGTAATTTACAGTTAAGCATTTTTCATAAACTGCTTTTATTCTTCAAAAAGAAAAAAATATATATATCACTAGTATTCGTACGGTTTAATGTAACATCAGAAGGATAAGTTTCACTGGAAAATTTTCAAAATCTTTCTATTTATGGCAATAATGTCATCAATGCATCTAAAAATGATACTGTTATTAAGTTTCCTTTCGTGAGCACGTACTAGGAGAGACGTAACAAAACCACGGCATTATCTTCAGGACCCCCAAGCCCGATGTCTTCCGAAGCATCGATGACTTTTTCTAGTCAATTCTGACCTTTTATTCCTCATTTTTTTTTCTTTTTCCCACAGGCTTAACACTGTGAGTTTTTTCCTTCGCGTCGAATGCCTTTTTCAATGAATTTTTAGACTTTTCCACGATTTCTATATTCTAATTATGTGCGGTGGCTACCCCCCCCCCCCGCCCCCACTGATTCACATACTATGCGAGATGTTGCAAAACCACAACGATAGCTTCGGGGCACCAAGCCTGATCCCTTTTCGTCCCGTGCTTTTTTCAATGGATTTTTAGCCTTTTTTTCCTTGATTTCTACATTTTAAAGTACGGTGGCACCCACCCCACCCCCAATTCACATACTAGGCGAGACGTTGCAAAACTACGACGATAGCTGCACGGCCCCAAGTGAAATCCCTTTCCTAGCTCGATGACTTTTTCATAGACAATTCTGATCTTTTATTCCTTCCTGTGTTAGCCTCCCCCCCCCCCCCACTTAATACTGTGAGTTTTTTTTCATCTCGTTCCATGCTTTTTTCAATGAATTTTTAGTCCTCGATTTCTACATTTTAAAGCGCGGTGGCTCCCACCCACCCACCCACTAGCGGGTTCACAAAGGCACTAGAGTACCTTGTTCCCATCGGGATTCCTCTTATTTGTAAAAAAAAAAAAAAAAATATATATTTCATACCAGTGATAAAACATTTTGAAAAATGCAAAATTTTATATGGTTAATCCAAGAATCCTTTTCACAACCAATCACTTAGGAAAATTCATTGTAAATATTTTTAAATATCTCTAGAACCAAACTATGCGGTATACTACCAAAATGTTTCAAATATTTACAAATAAGTAGTTGAAACTGATACGTTTTAAAGTTTCACGAAAAGCTGCCATAAAAAATACAATAACTGAATGAACAGTGTATACGCTTCTTATGATTTTAATTTTATCAGCTTTAATTATATATGTTTATTTTTGAATAAAATACCATAAAACTAATTTGATATGTTCAAATAAATTAAAATGAATTCTCACAGGCTTATCTTTAAAATTTAACAAAAGTAACCTTGTTTTATTGCGTAAATTAACTCCGATTTAAATAAACCGTAAATTAACTCCTATAAGTATTTAAGCTTGAATGGGTATTACAAGTGGCTAAACTTTATCAGAAAATTTAATTAAAGCTCTAATCTTCTGATCTAAGAAGAGTGATCTTAAAATATGCCATGTTATTCCTATGTAAAACAGTTTCTGTTGTAATGTATGGACTTTATTAAGAAACCTGTTGAATTAAGCAGAAACCTCTTAGAAATCATCACTCATGTTATGTATGTCTAATCTGTTTAACTAGAAAATGTTTCTTCTACTGACAACTGAATGAGAGATTTATATTATGTTTAAGACGTAACCACTGTTCTATATTATAAGTAGTTAGATAATTATACAAATCTAATATGAAATAGAATTCATCTTTTACACATAAGTAATTAAGTTAGAAAAGCCTATATTGTAACATAATACAAATGTCTTCAAATTCAATGCTTTAATGGAGTCGTAAGTTAAATGTATTATTATTATTATTATTATTTATTTATTTTATTATTATTATTATTATTATTTTATTATAAACATTATATAATATATAAAAGAAAGAAAAATCCATAATTTATAAAGCAGCAATTTTACGAAATAAAAGAAAAAAAACTACATTTCAAAGACATTAATCATTGGATTTGAAAATGATAAATAACAGCGAATAAAAGTATTTTAATTAAATAATCACTATCAGTCAGAACGTATATATATTTAATACCAGCAGGCTACGCCCGATTCGCTGGTCACTAAATTTAAATGAATTTAAAAAAAAATAATCACTATTTATTTTTTATATCACATTTTGGTCTTTGTAACATAATTAAAAATTCCCTTTAAGCTCAAAAAATCAAAATAACATATTACAAAGTAAACAAAGCAAAATATTTCTTCCGTTTTACTCTCGTTTTGAAACAATTCTCTATTGTTTTATGTGACATTCATCACCTAAGTAGTTAAATGTAGTCCGATGAAAAATAAGAGGGGTCCACCCGGATGTGTTCCACCGACAAACTCTTTGCTTTATTTATATAGAAAATCAATTATTCTTTTAAGAAACAATAAATTTAGGTTATCGACAGGAAAACAATAAATTTTAACAGAATTTATCTACTATGAAATATATTTCAATATTCTTCAATTACACCATTAAATTGGTCTCCAATTTAAATTAGTCCACGATAGTTTAAATGGTGGAGTTTTTAATCCGAGATAAAATACACGATCATAGCCAGAGGATTGTGTATTCTAAACTAGCCAACACCAAAGTTATACTGATTGTTGCTGGTGCACATGAAAATCATTGGGGATGCAATGTCCTCAATGCTCAAAAAATAATATATTTGGTGCTTATGGGGACTCTCTACATATACTAGTCTCCGAAAATCGAAGCCAATGTTATTCTATGGGATATTTAGCCATATTATAATTCATTAACTAATATATATTTTTAAATTCCGTTTTTACTTTTCAAAAATTCACAACTATTAAACAATTTATCGCATTCTAAATATATATATATATACACAGGGTGAGTTTGACATAATCTTCCAAACGAAAGGAGGTGATAGAACAGCCCATGGGGAGCATAAAACACCATGGAAACCCTGTCCTATCTCTAACCGTAACATAGTTATGGTAGATAGAAGAAAAATCTGTTTTTTTCATCCCGTCTGAAAAAAACCAAATTTTTGAGCTTTCTGAAAGACTTACACGCAGAAAAAATCCTATCAGGTGACAACATTCACATCTGGATACCTTAATTTGACGGCGAGCTACAAGCGCTAAAACATTGGAGAGGTTTAAAATCGAGTTGTCGCCGAATTCTTTAACCGGTATTTCTGCAAACACCGTTCAAGCTACAATCGGTCAAATTTACCAAAAAACTTCTCCATTCCACAAGCTTTAGAATGAGCCCACAATAAACTATATCGGTGCTCTAGTTCAGGAGAAATTTAGCCTTTTGTTTGAAATACATCACTGACTAAATCAATTGTGTGACTAAATCATCAGTGACTAAATCAATTTGTTTTGATTAACTAAAATAATATAATTGAAAGAAGAGTAATTGTTAGTGGATAGTTTCAGAAATTAAGTCATAGATACCTCTGAAAGCAGCCAATAAACAAGCGATGTATTGATTCATACAGTCGGTAACAAAAGTGTCCGAACACTAGCAAAAATTCCTATGTAAAAAATGCACACTTCATACGGTTTTGTTAAATAAATCCTTGTCGAATCATGTTCTTAGTCAGTGTAAGAATATGATTTATTTAACAAAAGCGTATGAAGTGTACTTTTTATACATACGAATTTTTGCTAGTGTTCGGGCACTTTTGTTACCGACTGTACAAACTGTTTTTGTTTAAATAAATAAAACTCTTTTCTTAATTAATTACTTCATTAAAACCAAAGAAACAAATAGCAGTACAAAATATAATAAAAAGTACATTCTTTATGCTTCTCTAATTTCGCCATAGCACTTTCGAGAGCCCTACACCCCCCCCCCTTCTTCCGTGGTTCTACAAATGAAAGCTTGCTTGTAATATAAAATTGTGTAATGGCAACGTTCCGATACAAAATATTGACTGTAACTGGCGCCGCATATTCGAACACTCCAGCTCGATAGAGAAGCAGTTACAAGCAAGCTTCCACTTGCAGAGCCACGGCAGAAGGGGGGGGGGGGGGGGTCCCGAAAGTGTTATGGCGAAATTAGAAAAACATAAAGAAGGTATGATTTAATATTTTCAATATAACTATTTTTTTTACTAGAAACAATTATTGGTTTAGACATCAAAACTGGTTAAAACAGCAAAAAAAAAATTTGGATTCTAATAAAAACATTTTTTTAAGGCTATATAATTAAAATATTTAATAAAGTAAGTATTTCTTTTTTGTTGCTGCTTCAACAAAATATTTTTATGTGTATTAATTTAACATTTAAAAACGAAACACTGTGCCAAAAGAAAAAATACTCCATACGTTAAGTTACCATGTATATTTCCGTTTTTTTTTTTTTTTTTTTTTTTTTTTTTTTCTCACTTCAGAAAATATCGAATACATCAGGTATATATGGAGTTAAACTATATGAAATGCAAAATCTTATCCCATTTCCCACTTAACATTTTTACCCTGCATTTCAGATCTCCTTTTTTTTCCCCTCTTGTTATTGTTGTTGTTGTTGTTTATTTATTTATTTATTTATTTTAAGAATGCTTTTTCTGGAAATGCATTTGTGAAGGTGTTCACATATATTTGGTTAAATTTTAATTGAATTCTTAAATAAAATAAAATCTAATGATAAATTAATGCATTATTGCAATAAAAAAAAAAAAAAATTAAATTTTAAGTTACATACTATATTTACATAATTTGTTCTCAGGCATTTAAAAAAAGAATTGTTTTTAAATGTCATTAAAAATTACACAATTTTAATTATACATACGACCTACACTATTTATTAACATAAAACAATAACACACATCATTCAGAAATCTAAATTGTATATGTTTTATATCTAAATCATAAATAAAATGTTTATTTTTAAATAGAAATGTACTTTATTTCATTAGATAAAAAAAAAAAAAAAAAAAAAGAAAATATAAAATAATATCTAACGGAAATTCTGACATTAAACATAATTATAAAAAAAAACTGTTCTCAGATAATATTAAACAAGAAAACTCATTGTCAGAATTAATATTATTTCAACATCGGATGTAATTTATTTCAAATTACGCAATAATTAATGATTTCAGTTCATAACGGTCTTTTCTCTCGTCAAACTGTCGCTTGGCATAAAGTTGGCGAATACAGGGTTGATACAATTATAAACCGTCATTACAAATTCAAAAAATTAACATTAGTTTATTATCTAAAACAAAGAACTGAAGTTGGCATTCATTTTGGCGAAAATAAGATAATAAAAACATATGACTTCCCTTCCGGGCTGTTCTCCCCGTACCATCGAAAAAGCAGACCCACAGTTTTCGCTTTTTTTTCTAAAGCAGTTAAAACGTAACTTTTTAGCTCTCTCTCTCTCTCCCTTGCTCCCCGAGAAAATTCTGTGGTTATTGCTCTGCGATAATATTTTTAAGTGCGAACTTGTTTTTTATTATCATGTGATTTTTGATAACATCTTTAATAAAGACAATATTTAAATTTTCAAGACTTTGATTATCTTCATTTCTTCTCCACAGCAGTGTACGGAAAAATCATGGCCAAACGATAAACTTATTTTTAAAGAGACGGATTTCAACGCTACAGACTCTTGGTGTCGAAAGACCAGTTTCCGGGAATGCATCGGTGGAGAGAGAGAGGGGCCGAGGCCGATAGAATTATATTGACTCTCTAGACTCGAACTGTCAGTGAATAGAGAGCGGGATGCCGATTGATTGGATTCTGCTTAAAAATCTGCAAGTTAATATTCCGGCCCGGATTGACATATGTGAACATTTTTAAAGTATATCTTTCGCCTATCAACTAAAAGAATTTTTTCTCGATTAATGTGAATTGCTTTATTAAAGAAACAAAATCGAGAATTACAACCTGCGTGGATTTAACTATCATCCTGGAAGCAGTGACATTTGTATGTCTATCTCGGAGCCGATAAACCTGTCTGCTATAACCAGAACTTTCCCTTATCTATGCTCCTGCACTTAGAATGTCATTCGGCTACAACTCTCTTTGGGATTTTACGGCTTTGCAGTTCCTCTTCTTTCTTTGAGTCCCGAAGCTGTCATCAAAACGTTTAGCTGACATTCTAGAAACTTGCTGCTTATCCGGAAAGTGTAATAAATAAAAGAGATCGGCGTCTGGCTTAGGAATTTTTTTTTGAAATGCTCTTAGCGTAACTAGTATCGTCCCATTCTGAGATCATATGATTTGACATCTTTTAGTGATGGAGTGTTTTTTTCATCATTATTCACACAGAAGAAAGTGAATATATTTATTGAATGTGTCATAAAGGATTCATATAAATAATATCTACGCACTCACTTAGGAGAAAAGCCATATATACGTATTTAAAATGTGTTTTAAGGAATTTTTTTTTTTATTTAAAGGATTGCCATATTTCTGAATTATTACACGTTCTGCGCTCAAATGAAACATCCCACATTATTGGGATTTGTGAGAATTTTCAAAATATTTTTATTCAATTACTATACACGAAATTTCAATTTTTTGTAAGTTTTTTTATGAATTTTTGCAGACTCGTATAGAAACTTGATTGATGTTTGGAACAGTGTTGAACGACTTGAAAAAGAATAAATAACAAACAATTTTTTTTTTTTTTTTTTTTTTTTAAAAAAAGGAACGATATAATAATTATTTTATAATATTTTTTTTTTTTTGAGAAATACAGAAACAGAAGGTATGTAATTAGTTTATTGATAATTGGCATTTTGTTTTGGCGCTATTTCAATATTTATTTGGTGCATATATAATTAAATTAAAAATTATTGCAAAGACTGCATAATATTCTATATATTTTTAATATACATTTAGCTAAGTACTTTTGCTGATATTTTTAAGTAATATTTTGGGTCTCTAGAGTAAAAATAATAACAATAATAATTGTGATATTGATTGCAAATTGAAATACATAGGGCAAAAGTGCTTGGTCTGATTCAAATATTATTTTTTTCTTCATGAATTCAAATATTCATTTTATAATTGACATTATTCTATTAATATATAAAAAAAAGGAAACTAAGTATTTTTGCTGAAATTGTCATTCAATATTATTTTTATTGCTTTAAATATCAATGCAAAATTTAACAAAATCTAAAAAAAAAAAAAAAAAAAAAAAAAAAAAAAATCATAACAGCAGAAATGCTTAGTATGATTTTAACATTTTATTCATATATTATTGATTCATTTTGCTAGAAAACTATATTTTATTTTGACACATATACATTTTATTTAATTTCACAATTTTTATTTTTACACAATATTTATCATATGTGTGCTCATGTATTTTTCTTTTTGGATAATAATATATGGGCATATTAAACTTAGTATTCTTGTTTGTGAAAGTGGCATACAATAATATAAAATTATATGCCAATGTAATTATTAAATTAAAAAAAAAAAAAAAAAAAAAAAAAAAAAAAACAAGAATGCTTGGTATTAACAATTCTTGATTTCTTGATTTGTGTCGCATAATATATCTATTGTATATATTTCATTTACAATATTATTTTGAGGCAGTAGGGCAAAATTAATAATAATGGCAAAAGCCAAGAATGTTAATATCCAGTTAATGAATTTTGATGGGGAACCATCTTTAGTGGACTTTTTCTTTGATCAAGTGTCCACATATGCGAAGATAAATAAATTATCATCTGAGGAAGCCGTGGCTGTCATGAAGGGGAAATTAACTGGTGCGGCATTAAAATATTAAACGCAATCTCCCCAGTTGTACAAATCAAATGATTTAAACTTTCTTAAGGAGGAATTTAAAACATTCTTTACTCCTATGAGCTCTAAGCAAGCTCTGATCGAATTTAATAATTTAAATTTGCTTCCTCAGGAATCCATAAAAATGTTTTCTCATAGGTAAAATATCTTAGCTAATATTATATATGACAAGGTCACTGATACTAATGCACTTGATAACATTAAATTCACAAGGTTTATATCGTCCATACCATCAAACATACGTATAAAAATCATGGAGGAGGGAATCTCAGATTATAATTTAGCTGTAAATCGCGCTCAAAATTTACAAGAGATTAACCTTTAAAGGCCGGCTGGTCGGTATTTCAACCAAAGAGTAACACCTCGTAAAAGACGGCTTTGGATTATATATCGACCAAGCTGTCCTTTTCCCCTCAGATATTGTTTACCTGCTTTAGGGGCGGGTAGAACTGTCACTCTTGTTAAAAATTATCACCCTTCCGATGTTACTATTTTTGCTAATCTCAATTCCCTCTTTTTTCCCTAAACCTGAATGCACACATACAAGCAGAATTCCTTTCTTTCAATAACAAAATTTTAGTGGAAATACTTTTAAAATATTTTGAAATGGAATTTCCTGAGTTCCTTTGGGTGAATGATAATACATTTGCCGTTTGTTGCTTTCTTTATTATTGATAAAACTTTAGAATTCATACAAATTTCTGTCATACTTAGAGATTATATTTTGACATTTCTTGTTTTAATTTTATTTCACTACACGGAAATAAAAGGAAATTCATATTTTGTATAGTTAAATGCATTATAATTTACTAAAAATATTATATTCATTAATAATGTATTTATTTTTATTTATTTATTTATTTTACAAGAGAACAAATCTATATCTTCTTGGCAACTTTAATATATATAATTATTCTATTTTACGGCTATCTTAATTTTAAATTGCAGTGGTTATCTAAACCTTTAGCTTACTAGCTTTATTTTTTAATACGAAATAAGAAATTACCTTTATGATTACGATCCCAGATTTATAGTTATTCTGAAAACAAAGAAATGTTTTAAAAATTATTATTCACTGCCTTTGTTTTCTGCCTCGTCACTGCCTTGACCTTCCGTAATTTTATCGGAAATTTATATTATTCGAGATCTATTTACATTATTATAATATCCTCATTTATTTTAATTATTATTTATTTATTTTGTTTTGTTTTGTTTAATTATTTTTTTCCTTACTTTTTCTGATAACTTTATTTATTATTACTATTGTTTTATATTATTTAACCTTTCGTAAATTTAAACTCTGAGTTGCTATTTCTGGACTATGGTTTAAGATGTTCAGATCTATATACTATTATTACAAGAGGTGAAGGAATACCGTTCTTAAGAACCTTAAAAACCGATTTTTATGATGATAAGGATTATTATGATTATACTCTTTAAACAATGCATATGTAATAAAGCATATGTCAAGCATCTTTGACTGTCATACCTCCAAATGAGAAAGAACGGCCAAACCTGATAATTAAAACAGTTCAGATGTTTTTATCAGCTTCTAATGAAAATTTAAACGGGAACTGGGACAATAAGTCTGTATCTCAAAAAGGTGTTGGGGTTGCGGAATATGGCCGATTGACTACTCTTGGGTCCTAGGCCAGAGGGGGAGGGCCTTCGGTGGAGGTCTTTCTAAGGGGTCCTAGCCCGTATTCACTCAAATTTCGGAGAAAACCACGGAAAACACCGAACGGCTAGGCCAACGAGCGCGACCTGGGATCGAACCCGGCACCTCACTTCTACCATCTTTGAGCGCAGAACCGCTCGACCGCTGGTGGGCGTATCTGAAAAAGGATGAATTGGATTTGGGAATGAGGCCGATTGACTGTTGTAGGTACTAGACCTGAAGAAAGTGCTCTCCGGGGTCGTTCTAAGGGGTCCTAGCCCATATTCACGCAAATTTTGGAGAAAACTACGGAAAATTCCGAACGGCTAGGTTGACAAGCGTGACCTGGGATCGAACCCGGCATCTCACGTCTACCAGATTTGAGCGCAGAACCACTCAGCTGCTCGAGGGAGAATCTCAAAAATGAATTCAGAGATTTTCTTCAAAATTGCTATATAAAACCGCCTTTTATATGTCTGCATATACATTAGCTTTTTTGTGAAAATTTATAGCCTTTTTGTACAAGTAGGTTAATTTTAAACATCGCTTTCGCTAGTTTGTTTCTCTCTTTATTTACTACATTTTGAAATACACAGAAAATGTACTGGAAATCTATTTTTTATTTACTAAACAGTAATATTTAAAAAATATAAGCAATAAAAGGTATACATATCACCACATCCTTGTAACTAACGAAAATTTAGTGAAGTAACATTTTAGTATATCATTGGTTCATAGAATGAGAAAAGAGATTAAAACCTTAAAATATGAAAAAAACATTATGCATTTTTTTATTCTTCATATTTTATCAAATATTAATGGTAGATTCTTGAAGTGTTATATATGTAAATTAATTATAACACACGTAAAAATCGTAAATAATGTCAATCAAAAACAGTAGCAGTGCTTTAAATAATTCCTTTCTTGAACAAAAACGGCTACATATAACTAACATCTAGCGGCATGTAGTGAGATTGAAGTAAGGTATTATATATATATTCTATTTTAATAAGTACTTTCGAGATTTCTTTTGTGAAATCAATTTTATACACTTTTAAATCTAATTTTACTGTAAAGTACTGTCAATAGAAAAAAAATATGTTGAAGAACGGCTCTACGAATTTTCTTCATATTCGTGATATTAAGTTCCTTGTAGATTTTCTGTCGTGTACAATAATTTGTTTCGTGTAAATGGGATCGGAAGTCTGTCTCAAAGATCAGTTGCTAGGCGTCTGATTGCTTAAGCCAATTTTATGTTTCTATTCTTCCCACTACTTTAAAAAATCTGGAGTGACTCCACTCGACTTTCCGAACATTGAGTAATTATCAGTTTTATAGATAAAGTAAAGAAAGTGGAGTTGTTAATCCAACAAAAGAGAGAAAATCATAATAGAGTGTTTGAGTATTTTTCTCCATATATTACAAGATGTTTTATTTAAAGCTACTGAACTTTGAGCCCATAGATCATAATGATAAAGAATTTTTCGTTGTGTCCCTGTAAACATCTATAAATGCTTGATTCACCAAAATGCTTATAGTTAGTGCAACAGTTGTTTATAATATCCATATAAATTTTCAGCTCAATCGAATAAGGCGTTTAGATGCTATCGCACTTTTAAAAATTTGGTCCCATTGGCCATAATGATAAAAAAAAATTATTTGTGTCCCTGTAAAAAACCTGTAAGTGCAAAATTCACCAAAATCTATACAGTTGGTGGAACTGTGACCTATAACATGTGTACAAATGTTTTGCTCAGATTAATGAGGCGTTTAGACGCTATCACACTTTTAAAAATTTGGCCCCATAGGCCATAATGATAAACAATTTTTCTTTGTATCCCTGTAAAAAAACTATAAGAGCTAGATTCTCCAAAATCTATACAGATTGAGTATTTCTGACTTATAATATGTGTATAAATTGTTTGCTCAATTGAATAAGGCGTTTAGATGCTATCGTAATTTTAAGGTTTTGGTCCCATAGACCATAATGACAAAGAATTTTTCTTTGTGTCCCTGTAAAAAAACTATGAGTGCTAGATTCATCAAAAACAATAGGGTTCGTGATACGTTGGCTTGCAACATGCGTACCAACTTACAGCTCATTCAAGCAAAGCGTTTAGGCGCTAGCGTGTTCACTCACACACATACATACATATATCATCGTAAAAATAGTGAATACGGACTCAGGGGACCTCGAAACGAATAGAAACATCAAAATCTCAAATTCGGATTTTTGACATGATTACAATACTTTCATCACTATAGTGTTTGGAAAGTAAAAAGGATTTATAATCTGTGTATTAGTGGATAATCACGGTATCTGTTATTACCAGAGATTTCACGAGTTGATATATATCAGAATACTAAGAAAGGCTATCCCTTATTCCGCAGTTTAATATTTTTGAGGAAGAAAAAAAAAATCTGTGGAAAATTCAAGGAGAATTTTTTTTTTTTTTTTTTTTTTAAGGATGGAGGACTATTAGTTTCAATCTACGGATTTTTACCATACCAGTTTTACGACAGCTGAGCATTTATCGAAAATATAATTGAATGATTTGAAAACGATATTATAGTTTGAAGGAAAAAAAAAATAATAATAATAGTCTTCTTCGGCGCCAAATTTTAAATTTTGACAAGGGGGTCCAATGCAAAAGCTGTTCTTTCCCCTTAAATTTCTCTGAAAGATGTATGTAAATATTCGGATCAACTTTAGTAAAGAACTTTTGGTGACTTTTGCTATTTTGTCGCCGAAACAGTCCGGCATTTTAATTTTTATTTACTATTATTATTATTTTTTTTTTCTTTCACGATAGAATTAATTTTTATTTTAATAAATGTATATATAACTTTGATTTATCTTAAAATTAGTTTATTACTATTCGTTTGTTATACTCTTTATTAATATTTGACAGGATCGGAAAAAGCTGTAATCCCTTTTGTCCTTGACCAGTATTGCAGTGAATACCTACCATTCTATTACAGCTGTCAGTTGCTTGTCCAGCAACTGCAGTGCGAAGGATTAGGAAAGTTCAAGAATTATCAATGAATTAACCCTTTCGACGTTACGCATTTCTTTCTATGGTTGCAATAAAAATACCTGAAATGTTTACCGTATACTGCAAAATAGACACCTGTCTTTAGAATTCAGAGTTGCACTTTAGGAGCTCTAGAGTTGAGAAGAAATATTTTTCCCCCACACACAGAGGGCTAATCTCTTTGTTGAAAGAGGCGTGTATCAATACAATGCAAATATCTTATCACAATAGAAGTTGACAATCCTTTACCTCTCAGCAAAGTTACGATGATGTTTGAGTGAAAAAGGAAACACTGCTTTATTTTTCAGAAAAAATAAGCGCATAGATATTTCTAAGTAGAGTTAAGACTGAAAATTTTAAAGTGTAATTTATGTATAATACTAATAAAACGCATCTATTTTCCTCAGATTTATGTGTTCCTGAAAAAGATGCAGCACATCAAATCTCTTTAAATACATCCCCTAAGAACTATCATTAAAAGTTACGATAATTATAAAAACAAATAAATAAATAAACTTTATATAATAGTTAAGACAAGTAGATTGAAACAAAATAAAAACATTTAAAATTAGTCGTTCGTATATAGATATATATATATGGATAGAGTTTTTATTTATTTTGATTTGTATGGAGCGGGGGGGGAGGGGGTGTTGAAAGAGAAAAAAATTGATTGCATATTTTATAAATTATATGCTTTTTTTTGAAGTGTCATGCCGTTTTCAATAGTATATGCACAAAAAACATTTTTTATATTAATATTGTAATTTTCTACGATTAGTTGTTTACTTATTTGTTATTATTATTTTTTTCTTGTAAAGTTTCCTGAAATCAATCTTGTAGCTGTAACATGTCTAGAGCCCTCGAAGTTAAAAAAAGTTTTTTTTTTTCTTTGTAAAGGAAAAAAGATACTTGATACAAAATTCTTAATAATAAAAGCTCAAGTTTACCGTAAGGAAAAGTTCCACTGAAAGCTGTGTCAAACAATGGATTGGAATACAGAAATTAAAATTTTTTCCATGATGCATTTCAAATGAAAAAAACATATGTATATATATTAATAATGAAGGAAGATAACTTAACGGAAAAATCTCCTTAATATGTGGAATTTTAATGCGTCGTGGAAAATATCTCTCTATATCTATTAATGACTAAGAGATTTTTGAGTCTGTTTGTCTGTGTGTTGACGGAAGTTGCCACCAGCTTTCCATACTTTAGTTAATTTTAAAAAATCTAATTGTCCGATCGATAAGTTAATTAAAGACACGGATTCAGAAAAAATGCCCCTTTCATTTGGTACCTTATTTGTAACGAAATTTTTATTAGATTTTTTTAAATTAATTAAAATATGAAAATAATAACTTGGTAGAAGTTTTAAAAAAGGACATAAATTTTTAATTGTTGCCAAAAAAAGAAAGAAAAAATAATAATAATAGTAATAATAATAATAACAAAATAAATAAATAAAATTACGAATTATTATTATTCTTTCCCACAGTATAAAATGCATAGATATAGTATTTTATATAGATCTATCATCCCCATGTTATCGTGCAAAGATTTTTGATGCCGAAAAAGGTTTTGGCATCAGACATTAGGGAGTAAAAAACTCGGAAATAATAATCGAGTAGAATGTTAAAGAATTTTTAAAATGACGAATTATTGTACGGCTTTTAAGTGCTGTGATAAATATATGAAAAGAAACGGGATAAGTTTTCATAGATAAGTTTTATTCAAGTAATTTATGAAAAATATCATTTTTATAATCAGTTCTTTATTATTATTATGAAACAATTACTGTCTTTATATTTGATGAAATACTCTCTTTAAATTTTAAGATGATTTTATATTAGTAAGTAATATGAAATTTTAAAAATTCTTTTAAATGTAGTTAGCAGCCGCGGAAGTTAAATAATATTTTGTGGACACCACAAGACTTTCTTCTATATATAATCTTATACAAATTTACGCATTACAAATTATTTATTAATTATAATATATTAAAATTATTTTCCATGATGAATGCAGACGATTTTTATCTCAAAAAGTATAATAATGAATGCCGAAAGAAAGTCAGTTATGTGTAGATATGAGTATACTAGAGTATAGTTAATAAAAAAAAGGAAAAAGAAAAGGATGAAAAATTGGTATCTAGAGTTTTTCATTCTCTTTTAGTACATAATTTATTCATAAATTTTATTAGCTAAATTATCTATGTGTATTCCCGTGTATATTAACTCGAGGAAAATTATCCATAAGAAAGTAAAATGGCCGACTTTTCCCAAATGAAAAGGAATCCCTTTTTCACCCTCGATGATTACAATATGCTTTCACGTGGGGGAAAAAAAAGTTAAATAATAAATTCGCTCATGCATACGTAAACTACATGACGTTTTTATGGCTTTAAAATTAAATAATATTAATAATTTTAAATTTTAAATGTTACAAAGAAATAAAGTGCGAAAAATTCGCACGGGCTTGCTAGTTAATAATAAATTAAATATTTGAAATTAAATTACGTCGAGAGAAATGAATAATATGAATAAATAAACGAATACATGGTTATACAATAAAGAGTAAAAAAATTCAGCTTTATTTTTCTTGGAGACGTTTAAAATTTATATAAATATCACGTGGTGAGAGTTGAAGAAATTTGTATTAAATTTTATGTAGATCAGTGTTTAGTAATTTGAACTGGCAAGAAAAAATAAATTTTGAAATACATTTCTTATAATCGAGCGTGAAATTATTTTTTTAGTCCATGAAAATTATTTTTGTTGTTTTTCAACTAATTTCAACATATTCGATAAAAACTGCACATTTTTAAATAATCGAATAAAGATTATTTTCCTTATTATTAAAATTTTCTGCATTTATAAGATTAAATAAAACATTATTGATTTAAATTGATTTTAAACCTTTGTATCCCACCGGTACTTTAAAGTCCCATCAAACAAAAGGAAAAAAATCCTCACTATAGCCTAAATTTACTGCGGGATTTCATCGGAACTTCAAACTCCCTATAGTTTAAGCTTTCCCTATAGTTAAGCTATAGTTAAGGTAAATTTAATAAGAGATGTTTCTCATGGAGAAAAAAAATATAATAAAAAAGTTTCAAACTATTTTTCGAAAAATAGGGTAATTTGTTATATAAAGGGTTAAGTAAATTAACTCGTTGAAATATTTTTTATTTAATTTTTTAATGTTTATAATTTATATTTTAATTAATTACAATATGTATTTCTTCCAAAATTTTGACATTTTTATTTATAGAAAATTTATGATTTTTAATGGCATCAGTGGTTATATTAAACATAAATAAACACCTCTCAGTTGATTTGTTAGCTATATTAATTCGTACTACTCTACTATTACTCCTATGACTAAATATAAGTTTTATTGTTTTAGGGAGAGAAAAAATTGGGAATGAAACGGTTAAGGTAATTTTCAGAAAACAACAGATTCATAATCGTAAAATGGCAACATGAATAAACAAATTATTTATTATTTTGAGCGATAATGTTCGTTAGGTTCGTTAGGTCGGTTTTAAGAAATAACTTGTTCGAAACATGTATATGGTAAACTAATTACATTCAAATATCATTAACCTGATAAATAAATATCATTGCTAGGAAGCTTTATTAGTTACAAAACTTGCAACAGTTATTTCAAGTTAAAATAATAGTACATCACTTCCTTACGTGAAAAAGACAAGCACGAATTCATTAACAAAGCAGAAAGGCGCTATCGCGCTTACTAAGATATTTAAAATGACTTCTACATATGGCTTTCTTAGAAACATCATTTGATGAATTTCGGAGTAGTGCTGCTGTCTAACGAAAATTGTGTTGGAACATTAAATATAATTGAATGCGCTAGGTTCCCAGATGTATGCCTACCGTTGGGCCATTTTAAGGATCTTAGCCCGTATTTACGCAAGTTTTGTAAGAAATCGCTAAAAACTCTGAACAGGTAAGCCGACGAGCATATCTGGGATCGAACGTAGAAATGATCTCTAACAAACAGAAAGAACAAATGTTTAAAAATCAATTGTGAAAAGTGTTTTTAAAATTGCTGCATAAAAGAATGTTGGATCTTTAATTTTACTCCGAAGCTAATGTAAGTTAAAAGATTAAACGATAATATATGTTTAGTAAAATGCATGGGCTGAAAATTATTTGAAAATAATTATGCTTTGCAGCTCAAGAAGTTAGATGTGATCATCTGCAGAAGAAATCATTTTAATCAGTAATTGAGACATTTTATAGCTAAATTACACTGCGCGGAAAAAAAACAAAACAAGATATAATACTATTCTTGCTGATTCTTATGTAAAGTGATCTCCTGAATCCGAATGTGATTCTAATTTTGCCTAGTCACCCTCCGTTTTCTAGATACACCACCCCCTCCCTCAATTTATTACCATGTCCGATAGTTTTATGACCATGAATTTGATTTAAAGAATAAAAAATAATTAATTTCACACCTGAAAACAAAAAAATATAAAGTTAAAAAAAAAAAACATTAATAACAGATTTAAAAAATATAAGTTATGTAATGCGTAATTTCAGTGGCAAATCCCTCCCACCCAAATTTTCCCTTGTCGCCCATGTCCATGTTTCAGAATTTTGCTGTAGCCCCTCAGAAGATATTTACCGTAATTTCTGGTAGATACCCCGCAAGTTATATAATCCAGTTTTGCACCAGAAATTTCATTTGATAAATACATTTATATTTGTACGAGCTCTTCCTACAAAAAAGTATAGATTTCTCTATTAAATAAAATTTCTGGTGGAGAAATGACACATCTTACTTGCGGGTTATCTACCAGAAATTACGGTAACGATTAAAATACCCCCCCCCCTCCTCCTCCTCCTAAAAATGAAATTTATAGCCATAAAATCACCGAAAAATGATAAAAATAGGGGGCCATTAATAAAAAAACTGTGGGTGAATGGCTAAATTGGGCGTCCTATTCGGATTCAGAAGGTCATTTTACATAATGTATTTTACAATATGCTGAAGTTATGTCAGATGCAATTTTCATGCCGAGCAGTGTTATTCATTATTTAATACAAAACTGCTGTGTCAATAAAATTAATAAATGAGAAAGAAATTTTCATGATTTTAATTACATATATTTGATTTTGTTTTCTACGGAAGCAAGAAATAAAATATTTTCATCCTCGCGTTTGTAAGAAGTATGTATGTTAGACATAGTATTTTAATTTTTTTTCGTATTTTATTGTATAACAGTTTTTATTTATTTATTGAAAAAAATATTTCTTTATAGAATTTTAAAATATTAACAAACAATGGATTAATTATATGGCTTTCTATTTGCATCGCCCCAATCCTTTCGTATTTAAATTTAAATTATTTAATAGAATTAAAATTCATGATGATTGGATTACTCTATATATGTGAATGGAAAATAAATAAAATTTTGATGGAAGTTATCCTGATTAACATTAATATAAATTAATTTTAAAAATAAAGAATGGAGGAAAAAAATACAAAGAAAGACTATTTTTTTCTATTGAAAGTAATTTGTGTATTTCACTTCTAAAGATAGCTGATTATATATAATTCTATATTATACATTTAAATTTTAAAAGTACTTTTGTAATTTAAACTGTATAACTAACAAAGTGTAATCGTTTTTATTTAAAACTAGCAGGCTTTGCCCGCTTCGCTGGTCATTATATTGAAATGAATCCCCAAAACAGCATATCATTGATAATAATAAAATATCTTAAAAAAAAAAAAAAAAAAAAAAAAAAAAAAAACATTGAAATCCGTCAAAATCTAATTTTAAGTTGCTCAATGCCTTCGGCAGTCCTAATATGAAGCAATTATATTCAAAATATTGTGTGTAAGACATTAATTTGGAGGAGGTGGTGGGGGAGGGGGGGGGCGGAGGCACTGGGTTTTTCATACTGCTGAGTCTCGAGTGAGCCCTGCAATTAATCTTCGTTTTAATATTGCGGAAAAACACTGGAGATAAAATATCATTTATCTAAAGCATCTCATGCAATGCAATAACATATTTTCCCAAGGAATATATATTCAATATTAGAGGTTATTATGATTGTCTACCGTGCATTCTAAAAGATACACAAAAAAAAAAAAAAAAAAAAAAAAAAAAAAGAAAATCAAAAATGGACAAATTTTCTTTTATGAACAGCATTTTCGTTTATGATGATCTCCAAACCATAAGGGATTCATCTGATAATTTAGTAATCTGTTATAGCCTTTTATAGATTATATGTATTTATATTCTTAAAAAAAAAAAAAAAAAAAAAAAAAGAAGAAGAATGGAAGAAAATAGCATTTGCTTGTGTGTATTATTAGTTTTCTTTCTTTCCTTCCTCTTTTTTCTTTTCTTCCCCCTCCCACGCCCATCCTACTGTTTTCACGCTTCTTGGATGCGTATGATCCTATATATTTTTCTAATATCTTGACAGTATGAATGACTACCGTGCATTCCAAAAGACGATCCATTTATGATTATGATCTGATCATCATTCAGTATAACTTTACCGAGTTGATAATATTTAAAAATATAATATATGTAAAGGATTTAATTTATATAAGTTTGGTTTATAAATATCAAAAACATTCAAGTAATAATTTGTTTTCACCAAATATAGTTGAAATATATAAATTAATATAGTCTAGTATGAAGAATATTACGGACAGTTTTGACAAGCATTAATTTTCAGTATTATGTATGGCTATTTTAATTTATGCCCGCTTAATTTTAATTTTTTTTAAAATATTTTTTTCTAAATTTATTTACGGTAATTACTATCTACATTTTAACTTTTTACTTTCTCTTATCCATATGTATGATAGATAAACTTTTGCTTTTCGGTCAACTTTTCAAAATTGTGTTTTTGTTATATTTACACGTTTTGAAGTTCCTTGAATCCGAAAGACATGTTTTTCGCCTATTTTAAATTGTTTTTAATGAACATTTATATAACAGTATTTGTTATTTTATTCTTTAATGTACAATCTGTCATTATGGTAATGAATTTCGGGTAAGAGAAAGTTATGTGAGTGCCACACCAGAATATTTCTTTTTTACCATATAGTCCTGCAGAAAATTTTAGGCGCCTAAAAAATAAGTTTAATCCTATATAACCGTCTTAAGCAGGATGGTGTATAATTATAAAAGTATTCAAAATATGCCATCCGAACTGCAGAATTTAGATGTAGTAAGTTTATTCCGCCTTTTATATATATATGTTCTAAAAATAAAGTAGTTTTTTTTTTTTAAAAAAAACAAAATTAAAGTGTTAAAAAACGTCATCATGAAATATTCATTTATTTTAATAAATGAATTATAAGTAAAAGTATAATAACAAACAGTCATAAATTGATATCACAGGATAATATCAGATCCTAACAATTGAAAAAATAAATATCCATTGCGTAAATAATAGTAATCAAAATAATTTACTTGATAAAAGTTCATATTTAATTTATTTATTTATTTTTTCTTGAATTATTATTCAAAGAAAGTATTTTATAAAGTGTTCTAAAATTCTAATAGTGAGATATTTTGAATCAAAGCTACTCAAAAATCGCGTGAAAAATATGAAAAAATGTAGTCATTTACTTATTGCTTCATAATATAACTCATCCCTTCAATATTATTCAGGCCAATAAATTTATGTGTATTAAATTTGCAAATCTATTAATTTCAATAATAAATAATATGGAGCGGCATTCACACTACTTTCCCTTACCCTGCATTTGTATTAAAAGAGATCATTATATTTTATCTATCTATCTAATTTTTCATATTATACAGCATACTAAAAAAAAATCCGCACACTTCGGAGCCAAAAACTGTAATTTTTTTTTTTTAATTTTGTGGATTTCAGTTTTTTTTTTTTTTCTTACAATTCTGAATTAGAGTTTTTATGATATAATGATTATTTTAAAATAATAGTGATATAAATAAGTATGTAAAATATGCATAATAATAATAATTTTTTCAGTTTTTTTTTTTTTTCTTTTTTCAGTCTTTGAATAGTTAATAATTTATTTCAAACATAAATGACCTAGACCTCAAATAAAATTGCCTTTATCTGTCTCATTAGATTCGGCACCTAAAATATAACCATTAAATTAAGTACCATCTTCATTTTCTTTCCCTTGGAAACTTTACTTTTAAACAATACTAATTTTTTTTTTCTTATTTTGCTCTCCACCTCTTATATTTATTTTTATTTATTTATTTTTTATTTATTTATTTATTTTCAAAAAAAGTTTTTTGGCATGTTCATTTCTTGTATTAGCCTGCAGCATACTTATTCTTAATATATATTACACCGAATTATAATTTATTAAATTGCAGAATTTTAAGGCAGAAATGACTCTGGCGTTAACTATAAACAATTTCATTTTAATTATAGTATAACTTATATTTTTTTAATTTAAAAAAAGGTTATAAAATTATAAATGATTTTACTCGGAAAATTATTAAAGCAGAGCTGAATAAGTGATTTTAAATCATAAGATTACATTGTATTATTAATATAATAGTAGCATTATTTAAATGTAGGTTTTCGCCCCTATAGAAAATTCAATTACACTTATAAATGTAACATTGAAATTTTATTTCCAGCATGGAGAAATATTTATTTAATTTCAAAAGAAATCTTGTGAACTTGTTTAAAAGGAAAGAAGTAAAAGTTATCTTTCAACTACAGGATTAATGTCAAAACATACATGAGTATTGTTAAAGATACAACCCCAAGGATCTGGTTGGGAATCAATTGTATTCGCTTGTAAACTATTCTTATCCGTTCAACCCACATGTCAATCAAAGAGTCTGCGTAAGGGGGAAGTGAAATCTAGAATAAAACGGGCTTGACCACTCAGCCCTGGAAATATGTATCTAAGAAAAGACGGGTTCAACGCTTCAGAGACGAAAATCTTTATCAAGAAAAAGACGGGCCTGACCATTTACGAGACACATTTCAAATCCGGAAAAAGACGGGCTTAACGCTTATAGGGTTAAATTAAAGGGCCACTGCAACAAAGAAGAGTGAAATAAAAGAGCCACTCTGGGAAAGAAGAGACAGAGAAAAGCTAGTTTTAGAGTATTCGCTAAGAGTAAAAAAAAAAAAAAAAAAAAAAACACCTGCTCTCAGTCTTAAAGTTTCAGCTTGAACAAAATCACCTTTTCTAATTTCCAATCTATATTAAAATGTCTTATATTGTATATTAAAATGTCGAGACGTAAAAGGTATCTTACGCAAGTTGAAATTGAAAAACTTTTAATTGAGTTAGAGGATGAAGATTTTGATGATTCAGATTCAGAATGTGATGTGGAAAATAATGATGAGATAGAAGATAATGATTTGTAAATTTCAATAAATTCCTTGGATGAGCCTGATAATGAAGTTTCAGAAATAGGGGATGAAATTAAATGGGGCAAAAGCAAGACGTCTTGCTTTTGCCTCCAAGGCAGTAGCACGTGTTTGCACCTGATGAAGAAAGGCTACGTCCTTTCGAAACCGGTTGTGCTGAATTAAAATTTATGGTGTGTGAAGAAGTTTTAATTTCTTTCTAATTATTAAATGAATAATAAGATTTATTTTGCATTAGTTTCATTAACTGTAAACTATCAAATAAAATTACGAATTTCATTTTTTAATCGGTCACCAATCCCTTCCTCGTGGTTACGTCTTCGATCATGATATGCAACATACGACTGGTTTCAGTGCTATTAGTTGAAGTATATAATAATCTATGGATATTAAATTATTTCGTTTTCACTAAATCTGACAAATTTACACTATTAAAAGAGTTTTAATGAGTTTCTCCCGAATTTCATCATTTCATTCCTTTCTAATCTTGTACTATTGACATATATTATTATTCCTCGCCTTGTTTTTTACAGAGATGAATTTCAATACCCAAATTTTCCTAGAATAATTTTCGGAAAATACATCAATAGATATCAGCAATTAATGAAGTTTAAAATTACTATAGAAAATAGTGGTATCTAATTTTTTCCCTTTGCGAGAATTTTGTATCTCACATCTGTTTATTTTAAAATACATAATTCGAGCACAATAGAGAATCTAGATTTTTTTTTTTTTTTTTTTTTCTACATAGAAGTTTTTATAACAAATTCCTTATTTGCACGTAAACATACTTTTAGAATTTATACGCTTTGATTATTATTCTTTTATCTATCTATCTATCTATCTATATATAAATAATAATAAAAAAAAGGCAGCATTTTGACTATATAAAAAATCAACATTTAAACAACATTTTATAAAATTTTCATTGAAAATATTGGAATATTCAGCGGGTGGGTCTTGGTTTTCGAATACATTTAGAAAAGCGATTGAGACTATTTCTCAAAAACTAATGTAACAATCTTATTGAATTATTAAACACTTCTTCCAAGTAGAATTGAGTCATTTAAATGTTGCTTTTTCATATGCTCAAAATATTGAATAAAATTTTTTATTTCTTATATATGCTCTTATTTTACTTTATTTTATTTTACTTCATTAGCCTTTGAAACACATGCAAGGTCATAAATGATTCATTAATACAAGATGTTTAACACATAATTATAAAGCAGGTGTAATTATCATGTTGGCAAGTTTAATATTTTAACAAGTTAATATATTTTTTTCCATTTTTTTAGTCATGGAATATTACAAATAATTTTTAAGTATATATTTTTTTTGTGTGAATTTTCCACTTTTAATGAAACTTATATAAAATGTTTAAATGTTGTTTTATATGCTCAAAATTTTGAGAAAAGATAAAAAAAAAGGTTTTTTCTTTCTTTCTTTTAAGCCTTTGAAAACCATGTAACCTCTTAATATAATAAAATGTATAAATAAATAATAATTAGTACTTGATATTACAGAAATAATCCTTTAGTCATGCATAACATTGTTCAGTTTTTATTTTGTAATATTTTTATTAAAAGCTTCAACACTTCTTTTTAAAAGTATTATATTTAAAGTAATAAATCTCAGAAAAATTCTTTCAAATACAGTTTACATAGAATTTAAATAAATCTTTCGTTTTCATTTCTCCTTCTTTTACTTTTTCTTTTTTTAAATTACATAATTTTAAGCACATTTACAATTAAAGATCAGGACTATCGATTAATATTATTTCGCTAGTAATTCCGTATATTTCAAATTAAACATGAAACATTATATTGTCAACAGAATAAAATCCCTTTTTAAATAAACATTCATAAACACAATGTAAAAAGATTCGTTCAGAAATCAACAAGTTTTTTCCCTACAAGAGAGTGCAATGGAGATTTTAGTGTGAAGGTTTTCCCTTTAAAGGGAAATCGTTTAGTACAAGATATCACTTTGCTATATGGGTCGGACGGGACTTCCTACAGCCATTGTTAACACCGAGATGCTTGAAGATAAAACACGCCGACAGGGGGGAGGGGACATCTATCGTCTTACTGCCGTCTTTATGAACACTATCTGGTCAGAATCTGCCGTCGTGTAAAGGTTAACATGAATGAAAGTATTCTGCACAAACAAAATGATAGTGTATTTGTCAACACTTTATCAGAAAAATTAATTGAACTAACAGAAAAAGTTAATGCTTTGTCTTTTGGACAAAAAGATAAAGAAGAGGAGGTAAACAACTTATCCCATTCACGAAATGCCAATGTTGGAAGAAGTCGACACAATGATTATATAAAAAAAATTAAAACACATAAGGCTAGGGGATCACAACAGAAAGAGGGTTTTCATAGTGTTATTTGTCAACTTTGTAATCGTAGAGGACATGTAGCTGATAGATGTTATAAATGGCAAAGAAGCCAAACCCAAAACAATAATTTTTCGAGAGGAAGATTTTTCAAGAGAAATTGTGGAGAACGCAAGTTCTCCATATTAATTTAACCTTAACTTGACTGAAGGTTGAATGCTGCAAACTTACGTAATTAACTTTAGATTGACTTGAAGCTGTAAATGAAATACTTAAACTATGAAGAAATGACAGAGTCAGATTTGTAAAATCAATTGAACTTTAATTGAGCTTAAATAAGGAGGGGACGCTGGACTTTGGCATCTAGTAATTTACGACTTAAAATGGGCAGCCCTATTAAATACTTCGATATTAATAAATAACCCCATTACTTTACTTTACTTTACTTTACTTTACTTTACTTTTCTTTACTTAACTACTCGCAAAGGATCTCAACTACTTTTATTTAAATTAGCTTCTAAGGCCGATTAATCTTTCGATTAGCAGGAGGATTCCCTGGCACTGCTATCTACTTGACTTACATCTAACTATATCCTAAGCCGCTAACAGCTAGCTCCATCAACTCCTCTCCAACTCTCATCATCCTCTCTCCAACTGACTCACCTGACCAACCCCGAAACCATCTTCGTTCTACTTTTATACTATCTTACTTTCCAAAATATTTGCGTATTTCAATTTACAATCTTAGTTTAGGATCGGCACTAACTCTATCGCTCAAATCGGATCCTACAACCTTCGCATTCATGTGTTACGCATCAAGTGCGAGTTTTAATTGCAGCATTATGCTAACCTCACAGCTCCTCCCCTAAAAAAAATTTCGCGGAAAAAATCCCCCAACGGGTTTTTACCCGTAGAAATTTTAAATTATTGCTATACTATGCAAAGAAAAGTTAGCTGCAGTGACTTACTGCTAAAATTCAACTACATAATGTTTTAGAAAAGGAAAAAAAAAAAAAAAAGAGGGGGGGAAACTTAAATTTAACTAGACTGCCCAACAAGAAGTATATTGGTTTAAAAAACCAATAGGGAAAAAAATTTAAGAGTACACGGCCAAAAACTGGACACTTACATATAATTTTAAGTAGCTTAAATAGCTTTTTTTTTAAAAAAATGTTTCTTATGCTCAATGTAAGACGCTTTATTCCAGAAATCGTTTGTACTCAATTTAGTTATCTAGAAGTCCAGCGTTATTACAGCGGGGCAATACATTCATCTTTCCGTAAACAAATGGAAAGGAAAAAATTGTATGAATTAAAAAAATGTAGTACAAATGTGATCATTGTTCAGTTTAACGTGTAACATAATTTTATAAAAAAACTTGTTGATTCTTCATCCAATCTGAAGGTCAGTCTAGACCCAGATAATCCTCAGCTAACCAAAGTACTTGTGTAAAATGATTTTGTAAAGAAAGTCTTTATGTCAGTTGTTCATAAAAAAAAAAAAAAAAAAAAAAAAAAAAAAATCAGTTTTTATCAGATTTTATCTTGAAAATGTCAATCTAGACTGCTGGCACAGTTCAAAAACACTTTCTTTCAGAAAAAGAGAAACTCTGCTGGCAGATTTCCAAAACTTTCCTCGACTTCACGTGAAAAGCAACAATCCCCAAGAAACCATCCTGGATTCAGATTCAACTACCAGTACTTCGGGTTTGAAGTAGAGAACTGGACCTCAGATTTTCTAAAATTAAAACTTTTTTAAACGTATATATGAAAAATAGACGTGAATTACACTTTTATATATAGATAAATGACATAATTTTAGACGTAAGCAATATTTTAGCTAGCTATTTGCATAAGGGAAAAACAAAATGTTAGTGGGTTAATAAGTTTAGTCGTTAAACGCGAAATTTACTTGCAAAAATAGCTTTAAAAAAAAAAATTCTTTTTTCCTTTACCCCATACAAATAGATATACATACATAAAAACTTTTAGTAAAAAAATTCAAAAGTTTACAAGAAAATTCATTTGATACCCTTTATACAACATTTAGAAAACGTATTTAAGGATACAAAATGTTCACAACTGCAGTTGATCGCTGAGAAATAAAAAAGGTTTACGTACATGCATTTTACGTTACATTTACAAAACTATAGAGAAAAATGGTTATACACTTATAAATGTTTATTTCATACAATTTACGACATTTAGAAAAATATATAAAATGAATAGATATATATATATATATATACAAAGTTATTCAAAAAAAAGTTTTCAATACTCCGTTGTTGGCTAAAAATAGAAAAGTAGTAGCGTATATACATATTGATCATGTAAAAACTTAGAGAGAAAATTTATATACAAAGGTAAGAAAATTTATCTTACGAATCGCTGCAGTTGATGGCTGAAACAGAGGGCATTTAAGTACATGCAGATATAGATCATTCAAAAACGAAAGAGGGGGAAAATTTATATAAAATGTTCAAAAAGGTTTTTTACCAAAAACTGCTGGTGATGGCTTAGAAAGAAAAAAAACATTAACATACATACATGCATATATTATATACAGGAAAAAAAATTATGACATGTAAACAGTACATGAAATTCCGAAAGATGAAAGTTCATGCCATACGTTTAAATTTTGCATTTTTAAATTTTAAAAAGTTCATGCAGCAAGTTTAAATTTAGATTTGTAATATTTTAAAAAGTTCATCTCTTTGAGATAATAATTGAAAGTCCAGAAGAAAGTTCTACATGTCGAAAATTTCAGTACAGCACTGATAAACCAATACTTGAGAAAAACTAAAATACTGAACGATACGACCTGAAAAATTGAGTCCTTGATATCAGCAAAAGAGATGCAGGTCAGACTGGCCTGTAGAGTCGCTGTTGAACTTTCAGCGCTGGTAGCTTGTAGATTTAGGTCAGACGTTGCAGGATCGCTGTTGACCTGAGCGGGGTTCGAACCGGATGGCTGGTCACTCTCCGGAGGGGGGTCCACACCCAGAGCCTTTTCACTGTTCATAGTTCCAGGAGAGGGTTGCTTTCGTTCCATAATGTCGAATTCATTGCTGGTAGAGTTCGGTGAAACCGTACAAGAGATGAATTGCACTTTCGAAATCACCTTCGTTAAAATCACATCATTTTCTTTCAGTTTCGGCGGCGGGTCATTTGGACAATTTAAGTGAAATTTCTCTTTAGAAATACTTGACTCTGTCGGTTGTATAGATTTAAAACTGTTATCCAGATTAACCGCATCATTTATTGAATTTATATTTTCACTTAGTTTAACAGTTTCCGCAGCCACAGTTATTTTAATGGGATTTTCTTTTACAATTCCCGTCGCAATACAAGATAATTTTTCGGATTTAGTATCCGTAGGAAAATTATGAATAGCTGCCGTAAGTTGGTTTGTATCGCTGTTTAAGGGCGAAGTTTGCTCGTTGTCAGTCACTTTTATTTGACGTTTGTCACTAGAAATAACGGCTTCATCGCCAGTTTTAGGTCGGTTTAAATTATAGGAGCTTGCTTCCTGTGACTTACTAATTTCTTGTGGTTTTTCCACCGGGTTTATTATTGCTTCCCACTGACGTTCGTGAGGGGGAAGGGAGCGGTCATGTTGTAATCTTAGTTGATCATACGGAGTGGCAAAAAGACTGATAATCCGACGTTTTAAGTCGTCATACGTTGGATTTGGGCCAAGCGAATGGCAGGCGATTAGTCTATGCCACTGTCGTGGTTCTCCTTGTAAAGAACATGCTAACCAGGCATAGTGTTTGGATCGATCGATGCTATAAACGCTAAAAAAATATTCAAGCTCCTCAAAGAATTGAAGCACACTCGTGGTGCCGTCAAAAAATAGTTGCTCGGGGGGGGATTCGAGCAAAATTGGGCGCCAATGTGGAGAAAGCAAGTTCTCCATATTAATTTAACCTTAACTTGACTGAAGGTTGAATGCTGCAAACTTACGTAATTAACTTTAGATTGACTTGGAGCTGTAAATGAAATACTTAAACTATGAAGAAATGACAGAGTCAGATTTGTAAAATCAATTGAACTTTAATTGAGCTTAAATAAGGAGGGGACGCTGGACTTTGGCATCTAGTTATTTACGACTTAAAATGGGCAGCCCTATTAAATACTTCGATATTAATAACTAACCCCATTACTTTACTTTACTTTACTTTTCTTTTCTTTACTTAACTACTCGCAAAGGATCTCAACTACTTTTATTTAAATTAGCTTGTAAGGCCGATTAATCTTTCGATTAGCAGGAGGATTCCCTGGCACTGCTATCTACTTGACTTATATCTAACTATATCCTAAGCCGCTAACAGCTAGCTCCATCAACTCCTCTCCAACTCTCATCATCCTCTCTCCAACTGACTCACCTGACCAACCCCGAAACCATCTTCGTTCTACTTTTATACTATCTTACTTTCCAAAATATTTGCGTATTTCAATTTACAATCTTAGTTTAGGATCGGCACTAACTCTATCGCTCAAATCGGATCCTACAACCTTCGCATTCATGTGTTACGCATCAAGTGCGAGTTTTAATTGCAGCATTATGCTAACCTCACAAAATGACAATAACAGAAATGACAACAATTTAAACTAGACTCGAGATGTAGAGTGGCGGATGGCCTTGCATCTCAAACACACCCGAAGACATCAGCACCTAATCCTAGTTTTGGTTTGTCAAATGTGAGTGGTATTGCAAAATTATCTAGTACAAGAAAAGTAAATTCAATTGCCTCACAAACTGTAAATAAAATAAATATTGCTGATAACAAGTCTACACAAACTACAGAAATTCAAAATGAATATATTTTTAATGTAAATAAAATTTCACCTACACTACCGTTAATTGAAATTATCTTAGCTAAAAATGCTATCACCGGATTAATTGATACATGGAGTTCGATTTCATTGCTTTCTGAAAGTACTTTTAAATCTTTAAAAGAGAAATTAACTTATAAACACTTGTCTTCACCAGTAATGATTAAAACAGTAAATTCAAACGTACAATTCTCCTCATGTATTCAAACTTCTTTCAAAATAAATAACATATTTTTCTCACAGAAATTTTTCATTGTTGACATTCCTAAAGATTCAACGTTTCAAGCCGTACTTGGATGGGACTTTATTCAACAAAATAATGTAATAGACATGTATAAAAGCAATATCAAACTTAAAGATATAATTATTCCCATTACAAATACACTAATAGAAGATGAAAACTTAAACAATTGTAAAACTTTAAAAAGCACTGAAACACAGAAAAAAAATCAAAATCTTCCCCAAAAATGTAAACAAATTATCGTTAGGACTTCCCAGAAAATATTTTTAGAACCTGAAGAGGAAACGTTGATAGATGTGAATACAATTTTTTTATCTGACAGGGACTATTTGTTTGAAAATACAGAAAATAATGCAAATATATTGTGTCTAGATTCAGTGATAAATTGTAGTACTTCAAAAATGCTAGATAATGACAATAATTGTAATAGAGGCCAATTTGAAATTTATGTTAAAAATCTAACTAAAGAAAGTATACACATAAATAAAGGTACAAAAATGGGCACCCTTACAGAAATTGATGAAATTATTCCGCAGGAAGCAGAAATTGATAAAAACAGTAAAATTGTTACTGATACAACTACACAAATTTTGAATTACATTCAAGCTTCTGATGAAATAATAAATTTAAGAAAAAAGGAACTCTCTCCTTTGGATTTTGATGTCAAACATCTCCAAGGAGATCAAGAAAAAAAATTAAAGTAAATTTTGTTAACAAATTTTGCAGCCTTTTCTAAATCTATGAAAACTTTAGGGCATACAGACAAAGTTATACCAAATTTAAAATTCATCACTGAGTTCCCAATCAAAACATTACCTTTTCCAATACCACAATCATTACAACAAGAAGCTAAAAGTCAAATAAATCAACTTGTAGAAGCTGGAATTATTGAAAGAAATTGTTCAGAATGGGCTTGCCCCATTCTTTTAGTTAAAAAAAAACTTGACGCAGAAGGTAAACAAGAATATAGAATTGCAATGGACCTTAGAATGTTTAACTCAATAATTCAGGGATCTTCATACCCTTTGCCCAAAATACAAACAATTATTGCTGACTTATCAGCCTACAAATACTTCACATGTTTAGATTTTCAACAAGCTTACCACCAGATTGCACTTCCTGAAGATTTACAGGATAAATTAACATTCACTTCTATGTTTGGTAGTTTTAAATACAAAAGACTATGCTTTGGATTAAAAAATGCTGCTTCTCAATATCAAGCTTTAATGGACACAATTATTGATGAAATTGATTTAGAGGGAATACATGCGTATCAAGATGACCTCATTTTTAGCTCGAATAGCTTTGAGGAAACATGTACTAAATTAAATAGAATTTTAGAAATTTTGATAAAGTATAACCTAACCCTTGCACCTAACAAGTGCACTTTTCACCAAACTGGAGTAAATTATCTTGGATTCATATTAAAAATCATTGTATTTCTCCAATACAATCAAATATTGTAAAAATTAATTATTTTCCTACACCGTCAACTAAGAGACAATTAAAAAAATTTATTGGTGTTGTAACATTTTATAAATCTCTTGTACCCAACTTTTCTAAACTAATACAACCTTCAATTGATCTGACTAAACCAAAATCAAAATCTCATTGGACTACTGAACATCAACAGATTTTTAACAAAATTCAAAAAAATTTCTTTGAATCACCAATGGTCAGACTACCAGATTGGGATAAAGATTTTTACTTAAATACAGATGCTTTAAATATTTCAATTGATGGGGTGCTAATGCAGAAACATGATAATAAATTACTTCCAATAGCCTTCTTTTCTAAATAATTCAAGCCATCTGAAAAACGCTACCCTGCACTAAAATTGGAATTAATGGCTATCTACAAATCAATCATTGCATTTAAATATTATTTATACAACAGAAAATTCACAATTTTATCTGACAGTGCTCCATTAAAGAGATACAAAAAAACAACTAATCCTACAGACCTTACCACTAAGTGGTTAATGGAAATTTCAGAATATTCGTTTGATTTTGAACACATTCCTGGTTCATCAAATATTTTAGCAGATTATTTTTCGAGATGTGACTTCAATCACAATCAACAAGATTTGAACTCTAACCCTGAATTAATTTTTGATAAATAACCTCTACCTATAGTACATGATAATAGTAATGTTGTTAATCACTTTGCTGATAAAAATTGTAATAAAATCAAACAACAATACACTAATTGCTTAATTTCTGGAGATTCGAATAATACACTGCAAATAAAAGTGTCTTAAAGTAAGACAAAAAAATGTCTGAAAATACATTTCAGACACGTAAATATCTTAATATGAAGTGAAGACATAATAGATATCTTAATTTAAGACACTTTTGTGTCTTAATAAACTGGTAGGGCAAAAGTGTCTTAAAGTAAGACATTTAAAATAAATCATTTCACATTTCATCGTTAATTATTAGTAGTTGCGCCATCTATCAATGAAAATCAAAATCATCTTCGTCTTACTCGTTTTATATATATATATATATATATATATATATATATATATATATATATCAAGATACTATTTTAATACAATGATGATTACTTTTAAGAATTTTTTAACGAAGCAGCGGAATTTTTATTTTTATTTTTTTTATTTATAGAAATTATAATGCAAATATTAAAAAATTAAATCTCTCCATCTCTTTTTTTTAATAAATAAATAAAAAATTTTAATAAGTATTTTTATTTGTTATATTTTTCCGAAAATCATGTCAAGTGAGAAAGGCTAATCACTCTGATTTTACTTCTAGTTTGAGATTTTTTCAATCACCTTAAATAAAATAATTTAAATATATCAAATTTCAATAAATAATAGATAAAAATACTTAATTTAATTACTTTTATTTAATTAAATATGCTATCTACTTTTTTTTTTTTTTTTTTTAATAAAGCTTAAAATAAAAAGATAAATTACAAAAATCGCGTTATTTAAAACGTTTATTTGTGAAATTTAAATAAGCTTATTAGAAATTTTTTATATTTAACATAACAAATATGCATAAATGGTAAATGTCGTTATCTTATTTGCTTGGAATTATGCTTGAAATACGTAATAAAAAACATTTTTCGGAGCAAAAATAATTTGGTTACAAAATAAATAAATATGTAAATAAAAATGTTACTTTTTATTTAAAGCTCGTTCATTTAATTGAATGAAAAAACAGTAAGATGAACTTGTAGCGAAGAATAACTTATTGCTTAAGAATAACTTGTAGCTAAGAAAGTGAATTTCAAACTTACACAATTTGTAAATAGCTGCTTTTTTTTTAAAATCTTTTTCGATTTAAGACTCTTTTTTTTAACATTTTTACCTGTAACTGGAAGTAAAACAAAACTTTTATGGTTTTTTTCATAATCATATACATTTATTTTCTTTCTTTCAAATAGCAGTTTATAAAAAGAAATCGTTTTCAAAACATCACAGTCTGAGGTTTTGATATATTATTCGTTTATATTTTACGAAATTCTAAACTTCTACACATAAAATATAATAGAAATAATATATATTGAGCTTTAGATTTAATCTGGATAGTTTTAAGAAAAAAAATACCGATTATGTTCTAACACTATAATTTATTTCGCGAATATTAAAATATATATTATCCACACGCTCGGTGTGATGCCGTGGCGTGGTTGGCAAGTACGCTCCTCTGTGGTACCGAAGATAGTGGGTTCAACTCCAGGGACTGGTAGTGATTTTTTTTTTTTTTTTTTTTTTTAATAATTATTATATTTTATTAGTGCTCTAGATAATTCGAAAATATATTTTAAACAGAAAAGCGGAATCATACGCCACCTTTATTTATTTATTTATTTAAAAAAAAGGCTTTAAAAGTGGCAGATTTTTTAAGCCTAACATGGCGGTATTTTTAAACCTAAAAAAGATGGCGGTGTTTTAAGACATTTGCAGTGTCTTAATTTCAGATGCAGAAAGTTGTCTTAAAAAGTAAGACATATTTTTTTCACTTAAAAAATGACCATCCGTTTAAGACACTTTATCAACTGAATTTAAGACGTTTTCATTTACAGTGTAAAGACCCACTGTTAGAAATCTCTAATAATACTTTTGTAAATGAACAAATAAAAGATCCGGTATTGTCAAAAATTTACACAGAAATTCTAAAGAAAGGTTTTTCAAGAAAATACTCAAACTATTTTATTCATCCAGACACAAAAGTACTAATGTATAAAAAGCAATGTCCTAATAGCTCAACATTCTCATATCTTATTATTGTTCCTAATTCGCTAAAAGCTAAGACATTAACAATTTCACATTTGTCGCATTTTGGATTAAATAAAACATATAATTTCCTGTCAATCAAATACTTTTGGAAAGGAATGTACATAGATACCTTAATCTTTGTCGCTTCATGTACACGATGCCTACAGGCTAAACATCATAACACTCTTCCAGCTCCATTACAACCTACATACACACCCACACATCCTGGACAGACTATTTGTGTTGATTTAGTAGGACCATTTAATAATGGTCACTCAGTTCTCACAGTGTTGGACATTTTCCACGCCATCTGGAACTTTATCCATTAAAGGATACATCAGCAGAAAAAATAGTTAAATGTTTGTTTAGTTATATTACCACATTTGGTAGACCTTCAGTTATCCTCTCGGATCTTGGTCCTCAATTTACATCCAGTGTTTACAACACTTTTAATAGTACTCTTGGTATAAAAATTACACATTCTTCTGTAGCACATCCACAATCAAACGCATTGTCCGAAAGGCTCAATAAATCCATTAAATATTCAGTAAACACTTTAATGTCTGAAGGCCATACATTTGAAAACTCTTTGTTTATGCATAAATCATTGTATAATGGGTGTAAACATTCATTTACTTTGTACTCACCTAACTTATTACACTTTGGAAGAGAAATTTCATTAATTTTTGACACATTTGAGCAACAGATTAATCAACCTTTTCTCGACAGGAATGTTGATACATATAAATTATTAGAAGATTTAAATCAGATTTACCTTAAAGCTTACTCTAACATAAAATATAATCAAAATAAGAGATATCAACACTTTCACAGACATGCTAAATTAAGACCTGTTGCTGTACATGACATTGTTTATTTAAAATCTGTTGATAAATTTAAACCAAAATACACAGGACCTTTTATTGTCCTGCAAAATAAAGACAATATTTAAATTTTCAAGACTTTGATTATCTTCATTTCTTCTCCACAGCAGTGTACGGAAAAATCATGGCCAAACCATAAACTTATTTTTAAGGAGACGGATTTCAACGCTACACCATTAATATATTTAAAAAAAAAATAAATAAATAAATAAACACACTATTTGGATTATATTAACAGCAGTTATTAATATAAAAAATGATAATAATAATAATAAACATGAAAAATAAACACATTATTTGGATTATGTAAACATTGATTTTTCTTAATATTTCATAGCTACTCAGTTTCAAAACATTAATGAATTTCGTTTTATATCCTTTTAGAGATGTAAAGTTTAATGTCATAAATATGATATATTGATTTCAATTGTTTAAATAAAAGGGTATTTCTGTATGATTTGTTTATTTATATACTTGTACAAGTATATTTTAGATATATGTCAATTCATATATTAAGGTATATTCATATACATATAATGCCCTTAAACCTTAATGCAGTTTCATGTAAGTTAATTTAAATCTCATCTTTCCAATTTTAATGCACATCAATTTACGAGTATTTCATTATAGAAAGACTTCAAATTAAAGGAATTTGAAACACGTACTTACCAGATGCTTTTAAATAATTTTGTATAATTCTATGAACAGCGTTATTTGAAAGCTCTTTAATTGAATGGACAGACTATGTAAAAAGCAAAATCTAATAATGAGATTTAATTCTGGAGATGCTTAATAATAAATAGATCTGAATTTGTAATAATTCATTAAACTCTAGAATCTCTTGAAATAGAAACTCGTATAAAATGATATTTAGTACTAATTTAATAATTCCGTGCTATTACTGCATAAAACATGTTTAATTTTCAATGAGTCTCACTGTAGTAATGTATCTGGAATAAGTATCGTTTTATTATGACTTATAAGAATATTTACAGAAATATTTTTATTAGTTTTTTAGTCTGTAAAACAAATTTTAAATATTTTACTGGTTTTTTTAAAAAGTCATAGAAAATTAGAAAGGTTTTACATGAATTTATTTACCTCTATTGAATCCTTTACTTGAAAACAATTTAATTTTCTTAAACCTTCGGTCGAAAAAAGAGATGATTTATATACTTGAAACCTTTTATATATCTGTATATGTGTGCGTCATTCTGCGGCAATATAACTCCCAAATTTTAAGACGGATGTCAATGCAATGTTTTGTTGGAATGGTGATTTAAACTTTATTGTTATTTTGAAATGTGAAAACTTTTTTAATTTTAACATTCAGTTTGTGATGTATGATAAGAAGTGTCTTCTTTCTTTCTTTTTCTTTTTTTAAACACACACATATATATATATATATATATATATATAAATCGTCTTTAAATTTAAAAAAATATTTTGCACTGATATTATTATATTATTGTATTACTATATATATATATATATATATATATATTAACCTAGAATTTTTGAACAATTTTAACAAAAGTGTAAATAGTCTAAAAAGAGCGATTATGTGTGAAAAGTCAATAAATCGCTGTAGATATTTAAAAGAAAAATAACATTTAATAAAATTCACAGACAGTTATATGTTGGCATTTTAGAATTTGTGAGCTAGCATTCCTTTAAATTAAAAATAACCATTTTATGGTTGGTTCTCTTGTTTGCTGTTTTAAGTTACATATGCGCATTTATTTTAGCAAAATGAAAAATACGTAAAAATACAACATTATAAGATAACATTTTAAGCAATTCAATGTTAAAAAAAAAGTTTTATTTTTTTTTCTTATCGTTTCAACTAAAATGAGTATATTACATTGAAATCCCATAAGAACACATTGCTGCTAAACAAACAACCATCATTTCCCAAAATTGATGTAAGAAGCTAAACGTAAACGCAAAGGAAAACTGTAATTTTCAAATTGTTAGAATACTTTTAAAATTAGGTATATTTTTGACATATACTTAAAAATATAATACTTCAAAAAAGATTAATTAATAATAAATATAATGAATAGGAAATTCTACAGAAATTTTAAATTAATCTACTCCGTCTACGCCTAATCCACCATACTAAAATGCATTTTTGAAAGGCACTTCTGATAAAATAAATATCTACACAACATAGTAAAAATGTTTGAATATATATATGAAAGATTAATTTTATATATGAGATGGAATAATACTTGAATTTTTAAATATATAATTATAACAGAGTATTTATAAACCAACGCGCAAATGCAGCTAAAGGAAGTATAATACATAAATATAAATAATACAAGAATATAGATATAAATAAATACATACTTGGACAAACTCGAATAGCCAGTAGAGCGAGGAAAGTTGAAATACCCCCCCTCCTCATCATAAACATAGAGCCCGTTTCAGCTGGTAGTGTTACTGACCAGCTGAAACGGGGGTCTGTGTTTATGATGGGGGAATTCAATTTTCCTCCTTCTACTAACTATTCGAGTTTGTTCAAGTATGTATTTATTTATATTTGTATTCATGTATTTTATTTTCATGTATTTGCTTTTGTACTTCTTTTATAAATTTAATTGCTTTTTATGCTTTGTATTAATTAAATTCTTTCACTGTATGGTCTTGCTTCCATCTGTGATAAGTTGGGGGCTAGAAATGTATTTTAGATATATAGATAATATTTCTGATGGCAAATATTTCTTTAAAGAAATCTATTATTTTTTTAATTAATAGATGGATTTTTTAATAGAACAGAAAAATGTACATCACAACTAAATGACCGAAAACCAAAACAAAATATTTTTACAAATTTATGTTTGAAGGATTTTAAATATGACAATTTTACTATTTAATTGCTGTATTATTTTTATCCGTATTCTTATTATTTATATTTATTGCTGTCGTACTTACGCAGTATGACAAAATTGAACTCTGATGCTCATGAAATACAACCTTTGTAAAAGAGTTAATTAAATAAGGTGGGATGGGCATCAAATGTATTTCTTATTTACTTTTTCATGAATAAGAAAATAGGCCACTTTCTATTAAAAAAAAAAAAGGATTTTTTTTAAATAAATACTACTAACTTTTAAATCTACTCTTCCTTATTCAGGTTTCAAGCATATATTATAATATATGTTCAGCATTCAAATACATTTAATGCAAGAGTGAATCATATTAGAAACACGTTACATATTATAAAGAATACGAAAATCGATATATAATACTAATATTTTCTTTGTTTAGTGCTTTATACCTTGTATGTCAATAAATCGATGCCATAGCCATATTCACTATTTTCATATTCCGTTAACAATTATAATTTCTCTTTCATAGCCTCAACCAGTTAAAACGACTTATTTAATGTGTAGAAAAGTGCAAATTTAAAAGGAATACAATACGCATTCTTGTTCCTGGTTCTAGTAGATGGGTATTCTAATAGTTTTGTGAGGCAAATAATTCAATAAAATAGCATTACTTTATATTTTCTTTAATGCTATACTAAAGAAGAAACACATTTTTTTTCCTTGTATAAGATAAAGTTATTTTTTAAGTTTCTTACGGTAATCGCAAAAAATTAAAAGAAATGAATGACGCATTTTGCAATTTTGCGCATTGTGTTATGTATCTTGTATTTCAGTAGTAACATAAAATTTCTCTTTTAAAAAGTTATTAATATTGGATATTTTTACTTTCTTTTTTATATATTATAAGAAAGTATTGGATTCGAGAAAATTTTCTATTATCGGTTTTCGATGGATTTACACATTTTGGAATGTCCTGAGCATAATTTGATCATTAAAAATTATATTTGTTTGTGTATGTGTGTTCGTGTTACCAAAGTTTTTTTGAAAGCGGTATTTCTTGAACCAAAGGACTAAATTAAATATAAGGTTATATTTACTTGGACCTTTGCATAACTTGTTGCTGATTATTTATTTTGATGCATATCGCACCAGCTGATGGTGCGGTCATTCTTTCGTCTTTTCAATTTTTTGAATATGACAGCGTAAGATAAGATTTCGTATAAATGTGCATAATGAGAATTAGTTTTACCAGTCATTGTGGGAAAAATATATGTAGGCTGTTTAAAATGAAGTGCTCAGAAACGAATAATTGGACATATATTCATTTCGAAATGAGCAGTCTTTCTTCTATATAGCAGTCTTTCTTCTATATTCAATAGACGAAAGTATTCGATTCGTAAAAATTTTCGACCTCGGGTTTTTGATGGATTTACACGTTTTGAGAGCTGTAGAACACGATTTGACCATTTTTAGAAAATGTCTGTCTGTCTGTGTGTGTGTGTGACAAAATTTTGTGGCAATTGTATCTCAGGAACTACTGCACAGAATTTCCTACAAGTTGGTATGTAGTTGCACCTTGACATAAATTAGTGCCTATCAACTTTTGGTAAAAATTGTCTTACAGGTTGGGTTGCCATTCCGCTTTTTCTAAATTTTTAACAGGGTGATATAGGATAAAATTTTGTATAAATGTGCATAAAGGGAATTATTTTTTGTTAATCATTATGAAATTTATAAAAATTATTTATAATAGAGATAGGCAACTGGGAAATTTTTTTGTATGTGTAGGAGCCTCTCCTCCCCCCTGGGAGGGAAGTCCCCCCCGAGGGGAGTAAATTTTCAAGATGGGTATCTTTCGAAAGGTCTCGTCAGTACCTTTAAAATGAATGGTTGAACTATAAATCTGGGATAATTTAAAACAAAGTTATCGATTTTTTTATTTTTAACAATATATATATATATATATTAACGAACTTTAACCAAACTTTTAACGTATTTAGTTGGCCCCTGCCATAAACTGGTGCTGATTAGATTTGGGGATCAATCGCTCAAAAGGTGGCGCTGTGATCGTATTTTTTCTAAATCTTTAACATGGCAGTATAGGACAAAATTCCGTATAAATGTACATAATGAGAGTTATTCTTAACCTGTGATTGTAAAATTAATATGAATTAGTGATAATAGTAGTAGTTAATTAGTAAAAACATTTTTTGCATGTGGGGGCATAGCTTCCCCCTGGGGGGAAGTATCCCCCAGGGGAAGGGGGGAGACTTTTCAAGATGGGTATCTTTCGAAAGGTCTCGTGAATACCTTTAAAACGAATGGTTGAACTATAAATATGCGATAATTTAAAACAAAGTTATCGATTTTTTTTTACTCTTAACGAAAAAAAACTTGGGAAAAAATCGTAATTTTTTTTTTATTGTTATTGAGTGAATTTGTATAGGAAAATATAGAAGAAAGTCTTGTGGTGGCCACAACATACTAGTTTCAAAATGGAAAACGTGATTGTCTCAATTTTGAAATATCGCATGTGTTCACATTAATATCTGTTCACTTAATGATTTATTATAATTCCTGAAATAAAAGAATTTCTTTAATAGAATTCCTACAAAGTTTACCAAAATTAGTTTAAACACAAAATTTATTTCCTTATAACTTAATAATATGTTTCATAGCAGTTTCGTACAGGTTTGCGGAAGAATACACACTGTACAAAATAGGTTCTTAAAAATATATAAGTATATATATCCAAAATAGCTCCGAAACAAAATATACTTAAATTTGAAAACCCATGTACTCGTTTTTGAGTACACTGACATGTCAAACATGGGGATATTGGGATTCTTATTGGTCAGCCCCATATTTGAACACGTCAATATAGTCAAAAATGAGTACACGGGTTTTCAAATTTAATCATATATTTTTTCGGGTCTATTTTGAGAAAATATATACTTATTTTTAAGAACCTATTTTTTACAGTGCATTGCTGAGAATCTATGTCTGGGATATTCGGATTTCCGATAGTCGATGCAAATTTTTGAGCATGTTAATATATTCAATAATAAGTAAATGTGATTTTTAAATTTGAGTATATTTATTTCGGAATTATTGTGATTATGTGATATGCTCATATTTAACACAGTTTTACTAATTTTTGAGTATTTTTGTTCCATGAATTTTTTCAGTGTCTAGATAAATGTAATGAAGAATATCCGTTATTTAACGGCCCTCTTCACTCACCGTCGCCGGAAGCCCGAGCCAATGTTATTCTATGGGGAAATTTTCTTTACAAATAACTTATTAAATAATACATATTTTTAAATTCTGTTTTCACATTCAGAAAATTCCCAACTGTTAAATTGACGGACCTTTTTTAAAAATGTATTTTTTTATTTTTAATATTTTATTTCGAAATTGCAAAATGAAAAAAAATCACATATTGAAAATTCGTATTTTGCAGCTTCAAAATAAAATATAAAAAATTTAAAAAATGATTTTTTAGAAAAGGTGCGTCAATTTAACAGCTGGGAACTTTCAGAATGTGAAAACCGAATTTAAAAATATGTATTAGTTAATAAGTTATTTGTAAAGAAAAATTTCTCATAGAATAACATTAGCTTCGGCTTCCGGCGGCGGTGAGTGATGAGGGCCCTTAAGGATATGACTATCCAAACAAAGTTTAATAAATAGAATTAAATCATAGAAAAATGTGCATGTTTGTCATTATAATTATTTTAGTGAAAATTTTGAATATATAATTAAGTATTAATGTTTTATAAATATAAACAGGTCATTTTTACTTATAATCAATCATAAGTCAATTTATCAATAACTCGAAGTAACAAACTTCGAAATCTCATATTTGTGGGAAAGAAAGAATCGCATTGTAAGAGGTCAGGTAGTTTTTAACGGTGAAAGCATCATTCAAAAAGGGTGGTGATTCTTTTTAGAATAACTTTAAAAATAATTACTTTTAAAACTTGTAATTTTTAAAATGTGTTAAGAAAGGTTTTATGTCTCTATTAATTACAGCTTTTGCATTACTTGTATATTTGTAATTTCCTTTATTTTTTTTTTGAAAATATCAGAGCTAAATTTTTGTTGTTATAAGCCTTGGATCACCTGAACCAAAAAAAAAAAAATGTACGCATCGAAAAATTTCCTATAATTCAAATGATAAAAAATAGTTTTTCTGGAGAGCTTCATTATCTTGAAAAAAATATATAATTATTATTTAAAAAAATATCATGATGTCTGACCTAGTTATGTTTATAATTAGAAAAACAACCTAACTAATCGTCAGACGATAAATAGCGTCCCTATTGCTCAAATTATCAGCATTTATTGGTCAAACTTGTACCACAGTGAATAAGTAAACGTTTTCTGAGAGAAGTTGTGTGATTTAAATTTATGTGTAACTCGAATGCTAAACTTCACTGTCATATAAAATTCTATAAAATAAAGATGGCCACATGATACTAGTTCTTATTTACATTTTAACGAATGTTACCGAATTAATGTTAAAAAAATTTAATTCCTTTCTGAGATTTTAACAGTGATCAATTGTTTATTTCACTATAAATAAGGCATTTAGCTATTGCTCTCGGGAGTGAAAATTATACTTCAGAACATAAAATCTTTCATTCAAACTCCCGCATTCGAATTACCCTTAGGAACTCTTAATTATACGAATTTAATTTATCCTCCACATTATTCAGTGCGTTAGTATTTAAATGAGGAATCAATGACTGACGCTGTTAACAATGTCATTTACAGAATAGTAAGGTAGTTCAAGAAAAATGTACAGTATTCTGCTTCAGAAATATTTAAAGTTTAATTCACGTATCATCTAATTCGTGTCTTGAATTAGTGTATGCTGTAAATATCTTTTAAAGTGTTACTTTAATTAAAAGAAAAACGTTTGCTCTATGTTACCACTAATTACAATATATATGTAAAAAACAAGTCAAAATATGTAGACGAAATTCGACCGATTTTTTTTTATTATTATTAGTATTAGATACAACAATTTAAAAACTTACATATACATTTAGAGTAATTATTAAAGTAAAATGGATTATTGAAGTGCTAAAACACAGGCCTCATTGGCTGTATGTGGTTAGTTGGTAGTATGTCATCTTTCCAGGAAC